>OMKY01212440.1:0-10000 GCA_900302395.1 Bregmaceros cantori | reverse complement strand
AAGACTTTCCTTGGAGACACTTCTGAAGAATTTCCCTTCCCGTCTATTCAATGTTAATGTTGTTTGTCTCTGATATAATCTTTGGAATAATTGCGGTGTTCTCAAAACCAGGAAACAGGGCTGGACTGGCAGTAAGGCATTAGGGGCATTTTCCTGGTGGTCCTACGTTCCTAGAGGAAGAAGAGCCTGTGATGTAGCTTTTTTAAAACATTTGTTTTTGAGTGAAAATGCAGCCCATCTACTGGTTAAAACGTGTAGTTAGTTATCTTATCCAAAATGATTACGGGTTGTTTAGTCACAGTAGGGTTACAGGTTAACACTAAGCGTAATCCCTAACCCTAATTGGGGGACGGTTTATGTCAAAATGCTGCAGCCGATTTGTTCACCCAGTCCAGGCCTGCCAGGAAACATGAACACCGCAAGGAACGTCACAAAGAGACGACAGAAAGACTAACACAAGCCAAAAAACAAGTAATCTCAAATCAGCACTTTCGGAACTGCAAAAGAAACAACCATCAATTGGGATAGTCCATGGATAAAAGATTAGGAAGCGTAACAAGGACTCCATCAACAGAACCAAAGGGGCATACACCCTCTCGCAATCTGGGATTCGATCCTGCAACGGCTCCCTCATGGGGAGTGGACCACGCCCACAAAGAAGTGATATAGCCATGGCATCGCTAACAGGCCGCCACTCCATCTAGAAGGTCACAGTCCTGCGGCCGAAACTGTCGAGGTATTTAAAAACGTATATTTCTGTCCACTTCACGCCATTGTATTGTATTGTATTCGGGTGAAACCAAGTTACTCGTAGTAATGCTGTCACTCGCCAGCAGATGGCAGCTAGTACCGTTTTTGTCCACCACGCGGGCAAAATCGGTACTGCACCCGCATTTATTACGCTATTTTGTCAGAGATCAGCATTTTTAGTGATACCCACCCATGTTCTGGATACGATTACTACACCCTGCACATGACCTTTTCTCCCACCTTCCCTCAGGAAGGCGCTGCAGCGCTGCATACTAAGACCTCTAGACTGAGAAACAGTCTCTTCCCACGTGCAGTGATGCTACTGAAAGCCGGAGGTAGCCCTGCTTGATATGTTGACAGGTAACCACCTGTGCTGATTCTATGCCAATGCCACTTTATAAGTTATGTGCTGCTTTTTTTCTTTTGTGTTGACCTTGTTCATTACCTGTTGATCTTGAGAGAGTTGCTTCATGCCCAACTACATTTTCATGTGTGTACTGCTGTCATGTATATGCAACATGGCAAATTAACGTGAATCTCGAATGGAAACTGGTTGAAACAAACCTGGCCTGGCACTCAAAGAGTTAAAAGGAGCCCACCACCTTATCTTTTGGGGGTGAACCACATTTAGATAATAAAAGTTTGTTGTCACCCTCACAGCAACAATGCACCTTCATATTGATTGTGGCAGCCGAGCCACCTGCTTGAAAGCTTGCTTTATAATGAACATCTTCCTGCTAATAGAACACGGCCATATTGATTCTGGCCCTGGTGAGAATAACAAACCCTGAATTTAATTTACAAGTTGTTCTGTCCTCGGTGAATTATTGCTGTATTAATTATCTGTGCGCTGTCCCTGACCGTGCCGCCGTCGCCGCCATGAATATTTAACACGCTTGGTTTGTGCTTCAGTGCGTCCACTCTTTACAAACCAAACTGTGTAAAGTAGGCCATCGTTTTCTGACTCACATCGTCAACAATCTGTGCAATTTGAGATTTCACGAGCCTGGCAAGACAGAAAAATCTACTCGTTTCTGCGTCGCACACATTTCACAGGTTTCTTTCCAGAGGAGAGTGGAGGAGCTGTACGAGGTCGGTGTCCACGTCGTCTGTAACGCAGTTAACCACTGAGGAATGAGCGGTCGAGGGCTGAATGGATTGTGACAGGAGATCCGCAACTACATTCTCGCTGCCCGGCGTGTACTGTAGGGTGAAGTTATACTGGTGGAGCCTCTCATACCAGCGGGGGATGCGCACAGGTCTGTGACCTGACCCGAATGGTGCGAGGAGGGCCATGGCAGCCTGGTGGTCCGTGCGTAGCGTGAAGGAGCGACCTTAGTAGATGTGAGACCTTAGTAGATTAAGCTCCATCCTCATCGACAATGTTGTGTGGGTTGAAAACCATGGAAGTACAGAGACATGGGAAGGCCATGTGTGCGTGACCTTGCTGTAGTTTACTCTGAATGCAGAACTGCGCGAATGTTCACTTTGAACTCGTTGCACTTTAACACGTTTTATGTGACTACCCATGTTTCAAGGAAGATGATGCGGCCAGTCGCCCTGTGTTGTGTAAGGTTGACTGTGGGTATTGGCGCTGTCCAAGGTGCTAAACAGCTAGGCCATCTGATCATTGTGATGCATTGTATTCTTGGAAAATGTGGAAAATCTAAAAATCCTCCTGCGCACCACCAGAGTGTGTTCACGTACTTCTGTTGGTTCTCGTACCACAGTCTTAGACAATAACACAGGTGTGGCAATCCAAGTTGTTGGAATTTACACATTTCACAAGGCTTACCTCTCTGGTGCTGTGTGGATGTTTCAGAAGGCGCTCCTTGCTGTGTCCATGTCATGTCAGGTGATCAAGACAGTCTTCTTGTATTCTTATAAATATCCTCACCATCATCCTCATCCTCATCTCTCTGTCCTCGGCCACTCGCATGGTGTCACTCAGCCTGCAACTTGTCCACTCTCGGAAGTTATCTTCCCATCGCTTTCTTTATCTTTCTCTCCTCTTTCCATCTGGCACTGTGCCTTGAAGGTTCGTTTTTGAGAGTCCTTAGGATCTCGTGAAATGTCCGTCCCGTTTTAGTTTTTTGACTGTGGTTAGATCTTCATATGGCTTGTTTTATTTTTACTTCTTTGTTGGTGATGCGTTCTCTATACCAGATGCCGAGGAGTCTGCGGAAACATCTCAACTCTGTGGCCTGAATTCTTCTCTCTAGTTTTGCCGTTAGGGTTCATGTCTCACAGGCATACAGAAAGATTGACATAAATATCCTGCAATCCCTGTTCCATTTACTCATTTTTGTCAGAGTAACTAGTAGGAGCAGCCATCCCATTGGTCCAGAGGGGAGAATATACGACCCATTGACCATATACGCCCTTGCTGGTGACAGCTTCCAGACATAAGATCCCACAAATTCAGCAAGTAAAAAAAAACAGAAACGAACAGTCCATTTTGAACATTAACATTTTTTTATTAAGACAAGAACTCTCCATTTGTTTTTGTAAAAATGTCTATTTATGAACCAATACAAAATGTGTAATGGGGAAGTGAATCTCTTTTTCTGTTTCTCCATTTGATACACATTAACGTCTGCCCAAGAACAGCAACGAGACAAACAGGAAAAATAAAATAAAATAAAAAAACAACTAAAAAAAAGTTAAATTAAAAGAAAAGATGTCAAACCAGTGTGTATTAAAACTATCGTACTCTGAGGGGGGAACCAAGAAACGCGATCCAGTGAAATCGACACGTTACAGTCACTACGCGGCTCCCAGTCCATTGTTAGTTTAATTAGCATGGCCGCCATTTTGTGATATAATGTTGACACAAAGCAAAATACGTGGACACGTTCTTCATACAGTGCACAATTCAACAAAAAAAATAAATTTAAAAAACAAGGAAAAAACACAGTAGACATGTACAGGTCATATGCAAAATATTTCACAATTTGTTTTTTTTGTAACTTTTTTTTCTTTTTCTTTTTTGGTGTGACACTGTGGGGGTGGGGGGGTGTGGTACATAGGGAGGGTCTAGAGGTATGTGTCGGTGTGAATGGAGTGACAAGCCAACATGTACGGAACGACAGACTGAAGATACGAACATTGTTGCGGAACACGGGGGGAAAGAGGCCCTGATCTAGAGTTGGATAGACGGGTTCGGCGGTTCGTTCCGGTAAAAGTTCAACCCTGAATATGACTTCCAGTGCCGTTACGTCGCTGTGTGTACTTATTTTTTAATCTTGTCTATATAATCCGTTCTATTTACTCATTTTTGTTGGACGGGAGTGGATATTCCTGGTTGTTCCATATCCTCGGAGTAGGTCTGTTTTGAATTCTCCTCATTGAACATTGGCAAAGTGAAAATGTGGCGCTTTTTTAACCATTAGACAAATATTGAACAAAAATGAATTGGAAGCCGATTGGACTCTACCGGCTGTATTCTACAAATATACAACCCTCGGCATTTTTACCTGAGGTGAAATCACGTCGCTATAGCGTAACCCCACCCCCCCACCGCCCATACGCCACACCCCTTTTAGATCCCATTCACTCCCGACCAGCACGCACATTTGAGCGATGCGTGGACGGCATGGCAGGCTAAACTAACACAGAACTTGATTGTGTCGAACAGTGAAAGAAAAAAATCGGCACCGATGCGTATTTTCTACATTTGTACATTTGATCTTCCACCTCTGCCCCCTGCCAGTCGATGTGGGGAACGAGCATCCAAGTTGGGGCGTCTTGTGGCGACATTTCATGACGAAATGAATGACGGCAAAACGCGCTGTGAAGCGAACCCGTTGGTCCGGACTAAGTCATGTGACTTGTTGATGAGTTCTCTGTGTCGTCCAATTCATTCGACTCAGAAGATCTGAGCAAAAAATTCCCGAGGCTGAGACCCAACCACATTTCCTCTCAGTTAAATCCAGTAGAATAATTGATATGATTGTGCAATGAATTAATTGATTATACCATTATGAGTGACTCCTTAAAACACACAACGGATTAGATCTGGTGTTTAAGAGCTTCTTAAACATTAAGTCTATGGCTGTGTCTGAAATCGCTCCCTATTCCAAATTCTAAGTCCAAATTCTCCATGTACCCTATACAGTGCACTATAAGGGGCGCACGGCATTTTGTAGGGTTGGCCGAATTCTCCATGTACCCAACATAGTGCACTCAAAGTATCCCACAGTGCAGCGCGGAAAAGCGACTGAGCATCGATGTACCCTAGACCAAGCAATATAACAAATAATGCATTGTGAGAAGCATTAAAAATGACCTAAACTACAAAAACATGGCATGGCGGGAGTCAATAGCGACCAAGCACCGCAAATAATTATACATATAAGTACTTCTGACATTTTGTGACGATTGTGGAATTTTAGAATGTTATAATAATTTTGACGGCGCCGACTCTAGTGTCCAAAATCTTGGTCGTTGCTGTTGAGTGCACTATACGTGATTGCACTATGGGAAGTAGGGGATAGGGAACAATTTTGAACACAGTCTGTGAGATTATTCCCCTGATGGCAACAACAAAAGAACAACAAAAAAACAACAAAACTGCTAGTCAAGACATGCACAAACCAATAGACTTTGCTCACATGAATTTTCTAGTTTGCACAAAGAGCTAACGAGTAAGTAAGGTGAAATGGCAAATTTGTTGTTTAAAACAAACATTTGGAAAATCATTTTTCAGTATAGTTTTGCTTTAAAATGTAGACATCCGAGTCCAAACTTTAAAAAGTTCACATGTGCTAGTAATACACTTCAGATATGATTGTTATTGACCACGAGATGTGTTGGCCTGGCAGGCCAGAACAACATCCACGCATCGCACGCGACTAGAACGATCATTTGGTCTGGATTAAACAGAATTGAAAAAAAAGTGTACAAGAAAAAGTGTCACTCAAATGAAGTCACAATATACGTCACAAGTGGCGTCCACGCCTCGATTTGAGAAGCCCCGCCTTAACCCGCCACTGATTGGACTGCCAGAATTTGGCCGTCTAGCGAATTTGTCTACCTGGGTTGGTCCAGACCCACCGGACGTCGAGTCGTGTGCGATGCGTGGACAATTGGTTGGTTCTGGTCTGATTTTCTTCACATCCTACTGGCAGACGAGGGCGACCGGGGGGGTACATTAGACTTGAATCTTCGTCTCAAAACACAGATTGATGCCTGCGTTCACCCATAATGCCTTGCAGCAGATATGTAAGCAAAGTTTGTGAATGGGACCCACGCCCTTCACTGAGATTTTGGCTCAATAATAATAATAATGATAATAATAAACAATGATAATAATAATAACAACAACCAATAAACACATTAAATAAAGCAAAGAAATACAAGGACTGTCGAATTATCTCATCCAGTGCCAGCCCTGTTCAAATTTAGCACGTCCCAGTGCCAGGGTTTTTTCCCAACATGTGCGTTTTTTCAAGACTGATAGAAAATTAAGTTCTGTATCCTTGTCAACAAAACACTTGGCAAAGGAAACTTCAGACTTTCCTTTATCATCAGGAAGGTCCTCTCCCTGTTTCCATTCTTTAGTTATAGTCTCCAGAACATGGGTGGGTATCTCTAAAAAATGCTGATTTCAAACAAAATCCTGAATAAATGTGGGTGCAGCCAAACTTTTTTTTTTGCACTGTGCCACACTATTCAAAAAAACTGAATAACATGTCATTGGCACTGAATGGGTTAAGTGACACACACACTCACTTAGACGGTATTACGAGCATACTCTGGTACATTTAGCAATCGCGTGATCCTTTGTTCGACAACCTCCCACAAGCTGTGTAGAGATTGATTTAACACAGTCGCCTTCTAAAAAAAATAGACAATAAAAACAGAAGGAAACAAATATTATTCAACCTTTTTTTTCAAGTATTAAAAGCCAAACAGAATAATTAAACCCAGGGGCAGCGTCCGTGTGGTCTCCGCCTCAGGCTCGGACCAGGAAAATACAACACAATACAATTTACTCTCACAGGTAGCCAATGTTCAATATCCCCGACCCCGAACCACACAACACATGCACTCGAAAAGCACTCACGCAAAACATCCCAATCTTACCAAGAACCATTCAAGTTGCTTCTAGTCAAAATATAATAAAGTTATTCCTGTTACATATCAGCAATAGCCTGGCAAGCCAGACCCAAGGAATCGCTCATGCATCGGACGTAATCACTACGTTGGGTCTGGTGCGACTGCCGAGCATATCAAAAAAATGGTGTGGTATGTGGTGGCACTGGTGGAGGGGGAAGGAGTATTATTTAAAAAATATAAGTTATCCAATCACAGAAAAGTAGGTGTGACATGTGACCTGGAGTAGGAAGTACCCGCTGACTGTCAACAGATGTGTCACCGTTAATGAACATAAACAGAAGACTGTCATCAGACCAGTGGACAGCAGACAAAATAGCTAGCGTTGACTTTAGTTAGAACATGTGCACTTACCACTAATGAATACGGAGAACTTAGTTAGCTTATCGATGACAGTCATGACATACAGCAGCTGTCTGTGTACGGAGGTGCAGGCTCAGCTGATGTCACTTCTCGCAGAGAGCCCACCTCCTCCGCCTCCGATTAGCCGGTGCCAAAACACCCGATAATCTGATTTGTGGGATTCGGTGGGATCTAGACCCAATGTTCGTTCTAATCGCGCACAATGCGTGGGCGATGGGATACAAAAGTGAGCCAGGCATATACAGTTGTCTCTCACTGTCCCCAAAATGTGATAGAAGCAATATAGCAATTTAGATACGGGCTGCTTTATTTCCACAGCTCTTGTGACGTCATTAAGTTGTGGACCAAACAAACATTTTGGATAAAAAAATCTTGAATTCAGCCATCCTGAAAGATTCGTTTGGTTTGCCTTGCCAGGCTAGCTACAGAGATGCTGTGTCAATCTTTTCTATATATACATATACTTGGTGAGACCATATTCATATTTCAAATCAAATATTTCTCTCATTCAAACACAGCCACACCCACTGACACACAGCACACAGACTAAGGGTGTATTCAAACCACAATTTCGATTTAGCACCGGTTTCATGCCGGGTTCGGCGCGGGTTAGTTCCCGGGTGCTAAGCCGCAGCTGATTTGCTGACTCGAGTCAGAGTTTGATATTCATACCTATTCGCAAAGAGCTCGGCTCAGATGATTAAGCACGTGCCAAGACTCGCTCGGAGCACTCACAGCTCCCGGAACAACGGGGAAAGTTAAATCGAGACTGACTCGGGATAATTTGCCGGGATAAGTTCTCACAGAGAGGTCATCTGTCATTTGCATCACACACAACGTCTCTCTTATAGTAGGAACCAAGAAACCACATTAGACATGTCTCGTTTTCTTTCCTCTAACTGATTTCTGTTGTCCCTGTGTCACCTGAAGTCCCCTGGAAGAGGTCTATGACTAAAATGAGTGCTCCATTGGTTTTCAGCTATCGCAGGCGCGAGAACCAGTTTGACATTTTTCTTGCCCACTCTTTACATTTGTGCGGCAGATAAAAATAACAGCAACAGATTGGTCAGGTACGAGCTGCTTGGAACACAAAAAGGCATATGTGAAATTTTGGACCAATAATCCGTCCAGGAAATCGTCTGAAGTGACAGTTTAAGATGGTAAAACGGTGAGCATTTTATACGAAAACAATGCGTCTGAACAAAATTTGGTTCATGCCCTTTTGGACAGGGAGAAGTGACTCAATTTTGACCACATACGATTCACATGTGACACTACAACACCGCCATACTCAGCTTTTTGACCTAACATACTCCTTGACATTCAGTCTCGTCTAATGGTGCGTTTCCACCAAACTACTTTTGGATTCCTAACACTTGTAATGGTGTCAGGAATCCTGGAAATACAGTGAAAGCGGACGGGAAGAGACGCGGCAGCGTCAAATGACGTTCTCATTTTGCAAAAATTGGCGTCCAGCATCAATTTGACATGGGCGTTGGCGTCAAAGCCAGTACCAGTTGAAATGAGCAGGCGTCAGCCGCAGAAATTAACAGCGCATCATCGTCAGTGCGGGACATGGAACATTTTATGGTGACCGCCAAAAGCGCTAGGGAGACGTGAGCGTGCGTCAACTATAAATAAACTGACACGCCAATTTGATGGAAACGCACGTTATCTTGCCTGGTAAGCAAATCGTCCACGCATCGCTCGATTGCTAGATTTCGATCATTTGAGTCTGGGGTCGATGGGATCAAAAAAGGGGTGTGGCATGTGATGTGGGGGGGAGGGGAGCATTATTTTTAAAAAATGAAATCAAAGTTATCCAATCACAGCACAGTAGGCGTAGACAAGTGACGGAGTAGGAAAGCGGCTCTGATTGGTTGTCAGAAACGGAGCCGAGTATCAGACTTTTTGATTCGATGGACTCCAGACCCAAAGGCACGTTGGAGTGATGCATGGACGAGTCGTTTGGTCTGGCTTGCCAGGCTAACAGTTATCCAGTGTATTGTCAGGGATTGTAAGGGGCCTCTGCCTGAGCCCCTCCGTGCAGCCTATAGAGTGTCTGCGTTCTCTCTATCCTTCCATCTTCCCGTTTAAAAAAGAACAATAACAAAACATTTTGAGTGCATGCCGACATGAGCGAACATGACAGGCGGGTGATGCTAACCAATGCTAATGAGTTTTAACACACGTCCTGCAGTCCTGTCTACGCCGCGGGTGACAGGCGCGAGACGTCGAACGCGGCAGCACGCCATGTTCTCCAAAATGTGTGAAACCAAAAAAGGGAAAAAAAGAAATTGGTGCGGGCATTGTGTCGAACATAGAGGAGCGTACAGGGGATTTATTCTTCTCACAACAGATTCGGGAACATGTGTCAAAAAAACTGTAGAAAAACTCAAATGTGTGAAAATGAAATGTTGAAAAACGACAACAAAAAGGGGTGTATGCAAACATTTCAATATGCAAACTCTTGAACTATATATACTCCTCAAAAAGAAAACATCCCTTCGCCATGCCTATGTCTTCATTTCTCTGTCCGGGACATGTTGAGACATTACAGCTTACATTCTAAACTAGAATGTTCTAAAATCCTCCAGACACACACACACACACGCGCGCGGGCGCACGCTCACACACACGCGTTCGCACGCGCACACAAATGAACCTTGCGCCTCTTAAAAATAAAAAAAGAAAATAAAACAATGAAAAGAACACAAACTAAAAACACACGTCTTTCCAAAACTCGGCTAAACTCCCCCTCCTCTACCCC
>OMKY01212421.1:0-10030 GCA_900302395.1 Bregmaceros cantori | reverse complement strand
GTCCATAGACTGTATATAAAGTAGACGCAGCGTGCATGACGTCGTCCATAGACTGTATATAAAGTAGACGCAGCGTGCATGACGTCATCCATAGACTGTATATAAAGTAGACGCAGCGTGCATGACGTCATCCATAGACTGTATATAAAGTAGACGCAGCGTGCATGACGTCATCCATAGACTGTATATAAAGTAGACGCAGCGTGCATGACGTCATCCATAGACTGTATATAAAGTAGACGCAGCGTGCATGACGTCATCCATAGACTGTATATAAAGTAGACGCAGCGTGCATGACGTCATCCATAGACTGTATATAAAGTAGACGCAGCGTGCATGACGTCATCCATAGACTGTATATAAAGTAGACGCAGCGTGCATGACGTCCTCCCATTGCTGTGAACAAACTCTGGTTGTACATGCACGCTGCCATTGTTGAAAGTACCCGTATATCCGGGACAAGGAGAGATGGAGCGAGCTAAACAGTATTTGAGAGACACCCCACAAGCGACTTCTTCCGGTGGTACTGTCCGCTAGGGGCGCCAACGACAGTCAGAATGAATGGGATCCTATGGGAGCTGAAATAAAAAATATTAACGCCAAATCTGAAGCTTCCGTGAAATTATGACCCCCCTCACACAATTAACCGATAATTATCCCGACAATATAGATTAAAAATCAATCAAGAAAGATCTTTAAATAGGTTAAAACAGGCTGCTAAGATTGGAACATTTGTATTGGAATTCCCATAGGCCTCGGTTTTCTGAGACTAGGCTCCACCAGCCTGAGGCCCATACCAGCCCGGAAGTAGGCACAGACATCAAAACGAATGTGGTGTCCATTTTTATATACAGTCTATGGTTTGGACACAGTAGACTCTGGTTAAAATACTGAATATACTCACTCACAGCATAATCCATCACGTTATTATATTCTTTCACCCACTTCCACAAAATGTTTATATACCAAACAATCTTGCATATTTTCTACGAGATCTGCACCCTCTCTGAAATACCGTGTGTGTGTGTCTCAGATGAAGGCAGTAGCAGGCATGAAGATGTCGTTCCAAGTGCAGCAAGCCATCGCGTCCTCCCGCAAGACTCTGATCCGAGGCTGGCGAGAGGAAGAGAAGGACTCGGCCCTGTGCGGCCACCTGTTCTCCATGGTCCGCAGCAACCGGCAGCACCGCCGCGCCTTCCTCATATCCCTCCTCAACCTGTTCGACGACAGTGCCGTGAGTTTCCCCTTTTCACGCTTTCTCCATGTTAAATACAGCCTTTCTGCAGATTTAGAAACAAAACATTTTCTGTTCAATGTTTCTGTTCTAAAATGTACCCAAATGTTAAAAACAGGGCTTTGAACCGGTTCAAGGAACGGAAACGAAAACCGGGAACTTTTAGTATTTTCCAGGGAACAGAAACGAAACCGGAAACGTCATTATTTTTTATGTTCCGGAACAGGAACACTTATTTTAAAATAGCGGTGACCGGTTTATACCGGTTTTATTTCGTTCCTCAAAGGAGTGCACTTGGGGATAACTTCAGAAATAAAACAAGAGTATTTATAAAAAGCAGTGAAGTAGGAATCGCTGCGGGACTTTCTGCAGCGTGTTGTGGGTTCGCCGCCACACGGCATGAGACTCCTGAAGCGCTACCAGCGGGCCTTTGTAGCGAGTCGCTTTGGGTTTGCCGCAACAAATATTACATAGCATTAAACAGCTGACAGGAACGATATTAACCGTTCCGGGAACAATATTTTTTTGTTCTAACCGGTTCAGGAACGTCAATTTATTGATGGAACACATAACCAGAAACGTTATAATTCTGTTTCTGTTTGGAACGAAACGCTTCAGAAAAAACATTGGTTCAAAGCCCAGGTTAAAAATGACATTTGCTAGTTTGAGAAGTGTTCTCTGCAGTTTGCGTTGTTGTGTGTACTGTCGGCGTGACGAAACACTAATACGTTGGTTTGGTGCATGGACTGCCACGTCTCGTACCTTTCCGCCAAGTGTATGCCACTGGTGTCGGTCAAGAATGGATAGTGTGGGCAGCGTGTGTTTGTGAAATGCGTAAAAGTAATTTCCAGAAGATTGATCTAAATGTACAGAGTTGGTTCTTTTAGGGAGTAAACTAAATTAAAAAGTGTTTTTTTTTCTCATAATGGTCTTAAGTGAAAGGTCTGAAATGTAACTTGATGATTCCTGTAAGAAGCCTGTACATAATCTTATACAGCACAATACCACAGTACTGTATTTTCCGCACCCCCGAAGAGCAGTCTTTGGAAGACAAAAACAAAACCATAAGACGCCACCCAGATGAACAGGACTGATAACAAATCACATTCACTACACCTCTATAGGTGTGTGGAAAATAAGTGTGCTCCACCTGTGTTTCCAGAAAGTGGAGGTGAGCATGCTGCTGTTCATCGCCGACAACCTGGCCTGCTTCCCCTACCAGACCCAGGAGGAGCCACTGTTCATCATGCACCATATAGACATCATGCTGTCTGTGTCCGGCAGCAACCTCCTGCAGAGCTTCAAAGAGGTAACACTCCATTCAGTGAGGGAACCGGTTCAAGGAACGGAAACAAAAACCGGGAACTTTTTTATGTTCTGGAACAGGAACACTTATTTAAAAATAATGGTAACCGGTTGATACCGGTTTTATTTTATTCCTCAAAGGAGTGCACTTGGGGATAACTTCAAAAATAAAGCAAGAGTATTTATAAAATCTATGATGCAGCAGTGAAGTACGAATCTGACTCTCTGCAGCGTGTTGTTGTGGGTTCGCCCCGACACACAACGAGACCTCGGCTGTAGCGCGCTACCAGCGGGCCTCTGTAGTGAGTCGCTGTAGGTTCACCGTAACATATATTACATAGCATTGAACATCTGACAGGAACGAAATTAACCGTTCCGGGAACAATATTTTTTTGTTCTAACCGGTTCAGGAACGTCAATTCAAATTGTGACAGGCCTAACGTCATCTTTATCAATATCCCACAAATGTTCATACAGTAGACCTAAACCAAACAGCTTCTAATATAACTAATATATTTAAAATTGTTTTAATTATTGTGTATACTTTGGGTTAGTTTGTGTTTTGGCTCCAATGAGCGTTATGGATATTTGTCTAATATTCAATATCCACATTGATCCTATTGACCCTAGGCAAGTTTGCCATTTGAGAAATGGCACTGTGCACAGACAGGTAGTGAGTGACACTCGGACAGCAATCAGTACAGTACCAGATCTGAACTCGACACACACGGCGAGTCAGTCGTTATTCAAAGAAAAGTACACGTTTAGTGGACTCACACTTCAGTAAACACACACACACAGGACGCACATATATTCTACAGAGAGACACCTGGGGGGGGGAGTTTCGACGAGGGAGTATGGCTTCACTCTAGATTGGGAGGGTAGAGACAAAATGTTCTCTTGCTTAAAAAGACCACCTCCCAACATTCCACATGCAAAACCTCCCTTACAGTTGGGGTTAAATAGCAAGAAGGTAAACTCAGTGAACTAAACGCTAACAACAAAAATGACTAACAATGAGGAAGCTCACGGTGTCGTCCTGTTGTGTGTGTGTGTCCTTCAGTTCTTGGTACACAAGGATGCTGTCAAGGAGAAAAAGATCAAGAAAGAAATCAAGAAGGAGAAGAGGTCGTCGGAGGACGAGGAGGAGAACGAGGAGAAAATGAACTCCGACTCTCCCGCCAGCGACGACGAGCAGCAGCGGCCCGAGGAGGACGAGGAGGAGGAGGAGTCGTCGGAGAGCGAGTCCGACTCCGAGGAGGAGCGGCGGAGGAGGAAGCGGCAGCAGCAGCAGCAGAGCGCCAAGAAGCCCAAGAAGAAACGGCGGAAGAGGAAGACCAAGTCCGAGTCGGAGTCCTCCGAGAGCTCCGACTCGGACCTGGAGGACCTGGACGCGGAGGACGTGGAGAAGGTGATGAGGAGGCTGCCGGAGAACCCTACGGCTCTGCTGGACTTCGCCAACGCCGTCCAGGGCATCCTGCTGCTGCTGGTCCTCAAGCAGCACCTCAAGAACCTCTACGGTCTCTCCGACGGGTGAGCAAGAAGAAGCTTATATATGGCAACATATAGAAGGTCCCCAAAGCTGCCCACCCTTCAGTTATGTTTAGTTGTTCTTAGGGGTACACCCATCACGTTTTTTTTTGCTTCCGATCTTTTAATTTTATGGATCTACCGAAATTGGTAGTACCCAACCTATTTGGCACAATTGTCAATTTAAATAATGGTCAAATAATGGACAAGATCATGAGTCCCGATCCTTGGAAAAAAGTCTGATCGGCCCCCGATCTGAGGATCGGATCGGTGCACCACTAGTTGTTATTATAAAAACAAAAATGAATAAAGGCTCATTTTCGGCAACATGTTTGCCTCCAACGTCATGGAATTTGGTTTGTGTACGTCAAAAAAATCAGGTTGTGAGAGCGTTTATATATATATCAATATAAAGCAGATAACGTTGGATTTAGAATCAATGATCAGGGAAGGGGGCAAATTAATTGGGTGGAAAGTTGGGTTTTGAGTAGTGCTGTGCAAATCTAAATCGTATCTTATTATACTTTTTTTAAAAATATGCAAGTTGTCAGGAGAATTGTGGTACATCAATGTTGTAGTTGCTGGTTGCGTTGTGAAATTATAATTGGATATTGAGAGATTTTCCATATTAGAAAAATCAATCAAATCTGAAATGAAGGTTGAAAATTGTACAGCCCTAATTTTGATACTAGCTTTTTTTCTAGGGTTTACTATTTCTTCTTGGTCGACATAGTGGCCTCTGTACTTAACAGGGCTTTGGAACCGGTTCAAGGAGCGAAAACAGAAACAGGGAACTTTTTGTATTTTCTGAGGAACAGAAACGAAACAGGAAACGTTATAATTTTTTATGCTCTGGACCAGGAACACTTATTTAAAAATGATGGTAACCGGTTAATGCCGGTTTTATTTTGTTATAAAAGGAGTGCACTTTGGAATAACTTCAAAAACAAGATTATTTATAAAATCTACGATGCAGCAGTGAAGTATGAAGCATTGCGGGACCTTCTGCAGCTGTAGAGCGCAACCAGCGGGCAGCTGGTCTCTGTAGCGACTTGTTGTGGGTTTGCCCCGGCATATATTATATAGCATTAAATAGCTGACAGGAACGAAATTAACCGTTCCGGGAACCTCAATTTGTTGGTGGAACTCGTAACCGGAAACGTTATTATTCTGTTTCTGTTCGGAACGAACAGAGTAGGAAAAAAAAATATTGGTTCAAAGCCCTGGTACTGCTGCTGTACACTGACTGCTTTAATTACCTCCTTCATGCACTGTTGCATTTTATTTTTTCAAATAATGTAAAAATTGTTTTTCCGTCAACAGTAAAATCCAGAAGTACTCTCCGACCGAGTCGGCCAAGGTGTACGACAAGGCGGTGAACAGGAAAAACACCGTTCACTTCAACCCGCGCCAGACGCAGGACTACATCGCCAACAACATCGGTCAGGCCGAACTCACCGCCGACATCAAGAGGCGGATCGTCAAACAGTACCTGGACGTAAGTTAACGCACTAGACACTCAACTAAGTTATTTAAAACATGCATTATAAGTTAACACTAGACACTCAACTAAACATTATTTAAAACATCCATTATAAGTTAACACACTAGACACTCAACTAAGTTATTTAAAACATCCATTATAAGTTAACACACTAGACACTCAACTAACCATTATTTAAAACATCCATTACGTGCCGATTGTTGGAACTGTAGACTGGCTTACGTGCGAAACACTGGGAGTCATTTTGTCCCGCAGTTCTTAAGGTCACTTCCGGTGCCTTATTGTGGCCTTTGCCAACTCTGGTACTGGACCGAGGTCCGAACGCACAACGCACGCCAGTTCAAAATCCACTAAATGTCGGTTTGTGACCAGTTACACATCGTTCCACTCGCTCCGTTCATCATTTTACATAAATATTGATGAAATACAGTCAAAATCCGACTGGAAGTTACTCACCAAGTGGTCACATGTTCTTCTGGACCAATAGGCTGGCTGCTTCTACTAGTAATTCCAAAAGGAATGAGACAATATAATGGGTTGAACTGATTATTAAATCATGTGTTTGTGGGTCACAGATTCGTACGAGAGCATTTGGGTGAGGAATAGCACACCGCAAGTTACCACCACAATGTTTAAATAACCCTGTAGGTGTGTGCTTCCGTCGAATAGACATGTTGAAAAATAGCCTAAAGCACGGCAAACTAAATGAGACAGTAAATACCCGTCGAACTTGTCTATTAGTCGACCAATCAACTTTTTTCTTTCTAGAGGTGCGTAATATTGTCTTTTTACGCTATCCAATATTGTATAACCCTTAAATTCCGGTACTGATCCGATAACCGATATTTTTTTTTTACTTCACACTGGAGCTGTGCAAAATTATCAGATTCATTTGATTCAGAGGATTTTTGAAATAGTGAAATCATCAAATCAGATTTCCTTAGATTGTTTGATTTGATTGATTGATAATAATGATTTTACTGGTCTGTTTTCAATTTATACGGGTGAATAAAATGTAAATAAATTGATAATTGGTGGACAGACGAGGAAGCGAATGTGATATATTTTTTGTATAAACTATATCTAAACTTAACATTGCACACAATGAGGAACTTTAAGAACGAACAAAATGTTTGCGTTCCGGTTCAGGACCAATATTTTCGTAGCCGGAAGGGTTCAGAGAACGAAAACGTTAAACATAGGCCTGCCTGAACGGAACGTTTTAAGAAAAATTTTGTTTTCAAGCCCTGCCCTTTTACACTGCCACACTCACAGTCAAATGCAAACGACACAGGTTGAAACATGGAGGTGGTACTTGATGCTGAGTAGTTTCTCAGGTGGTACCCAATGGAAGAATGGTGACTTTATAGACAAGTTCGGGGGAAACTTCCGGTCTCTGAACATAGGCACCGGAACCGTCTACCAGACTTTATAAACATACATATAGGCACCGGAAGTGACCTGCAGAAGTGCGGGACAAAATGACTCCCCCAGTGTTCCGCATGTAAGCTCGTCTGTAGGTTTTGAAAGGTTGACACCTTTGTTTTGTGGATCAGTTCAAGGTCCTGATGGAGCATCTAGACCCGGACGAGGAGGACGAAGAAGGCGAGGCTTCGGCCAGCGCCAACATCCGGAACAAAGCCATCAACGCCCTCCTGGGCAGCTCCGGTCCCGCCAACGCCACCGGACCCAGTCCACGCAACCAGGCCGCCGCGGAGACGGAGGACGACGACAGCGAAGGAGAAGAGAGACTACCTTCGGTAACTAAATTTCTTACAAAGAGATGGCCCCACTACAGAAGGGTCTCTTAAGCCACTTCTCCACGGAGAACTCTAATAAACGTAAGGTTCCGAACCCCAAAACCCCCCCGCCGCCGCGTGGGTGTCGGATCTGGGTGGCGCCAATTCCTATTTAAATGTACACGCCACTCGCAAGAGAGAGAGGTGGAGAGAGAAAAAGAGGCGGAGTAGAGGGAGAGACACACACACACACACACAAAGTGAGAGAGAGAGAATGGATGGCTGCGTGGTTAAGCCCCGTACGGTGTTCCGCAATGAAATGCATTTTGTAACGACACGATCTTCCAAAATTCCTACTGAGACACACACGCATGCACACACACATACAACCATCCCTGGTCACTGCCGTGGATGAACTGAGGTCTTGACCCGCACGGGATTCCCCCCACTGGGGAATCCCCGCTGTGAGGCGCTTCGCGCACACATTTGCGTCGCCCAACCAATTCGAAGCAGTTGCTGACCAATCAGTGGCCCAACAACCTGCGGGCCGCGAGTGACGGGGACGGGACGCCTAGGACTACCTCTCGAGGAGGCCCAAAAAATTCTACCGGTTCCGTGCTGCAGGCGTCGTGGAGACACAATTTAAGCGGATAGTCCCGAATAGTCCAGCTCCCTATGGGTGCAGTGGAACCAGGGCTTTAGGACACTTCAGTCCGGTGCCTAGTGCTGTTCCAAGTAGCAAAATAAAGTGTGCCCCATGTACCTGGATGGTGGATTTTAACATGACTGAAAGTAAGAGGCCAACAAAAGACAGTCGCAGGTGCAGCCACTGTTGTGACGCTTTTGTATTGCGAATATAAATCACAATGTAAGGACTCGCGCCGCGCTGTTACCCCGAACGGAGCCTATTCTCCCGACTCCGGTAAGAGCGGTATTCGTGCCGAGAGAGGCTTCAGTGTTTTTTGGGCAATTTCTGAAAAGATAAAAATAAAATAAAATAAATTGGGCATCGGTATCAGTAGTACTGTAATGATTGTTCTCGTATCGGTTTTCAAAACAATGATATCGGTACATCCCTAGTATGGGGTGATATTGGCGGGAAGTGGGATGATGTTACACGACTGCTATTTCAGTTTAGTTCCCTATGGAGGATTTTATTTGGAACAGGATATTTGCGTATCTGCTGGAAATACACGCTCTATTCATGTAGTGTGAACAGTGGCTAATAAATGTATTAAGTGCAGAGATGGCAAGTAACAAAGTACAAATACTCAAGTACTGTACTTGAGTAAGATTTTCAAGTATCTGTACTTTTAGAAGTACTTTTTTCTGAGACTTTTTACTTGTACTGAGTAAATTTTTAACAAATATCTGTACTTCTACTCCTTTTACCAAAACAGGCTCGTTACTTTTTTCTTTTTTTTTGCATTGCCAGGGTCGGATAAGATGTATAGTATGAGTCAGTAGGGGGCGCTGATACACCGAGTACAGTCCCAGTTATTAAGTTAATAAGTGGTTTTCATTTAGTCCCGAGATATAAACTAAATTAGGCTAGGTTGTTAGTCATTAATTAAACAATAACATTGACAAACTAACCTTGAAAAAAATGCATTTTACATACAATTTTATTTTTCGTACTTTGTACTTTATACTTTCAAAAATACTTTTGAGTACATATAAGAGCCTGTACTTTTAACTTTGAAAAATACTTTTTTAGTACAACTTTCAGGCTGTACTCTTAACTTTACTCAAGTCGATATTTGGATCAGTACTTTGTAGTCTTACTCGAGTTGTTTTTACTAATGTATTTTACTCTTACTCCAGTAGGAAATCTGTGTACTTTTGCCATCTCTGATTAAGTGGCCATTTGTTTTGATTTGAATATTGAATCCAGAGTCCACCCTACATGCACGTAACACAATCATCCAAACCACAAATCACACTGGAAAAACAACTGGTTTCTTCTTAGCAGACAGGGGGTGTAAATCAAACCTATGATGGCGATACGATTCAGTATCCATTTCCTGACCCAACGATTCGATTTCTTTCGATACTCAAGAATTCACCAAGATCCGATTCGATACAATTCTTTGATTTTTTTATTTTATTTAACCTGACAGAGGAGTGGAATTATGTCCAGGAGCAAATGGATAAAAATTGACCAGATACTCTCGTGGACGTATCGATACATTGTATCGACAGCTGTTGTATTGATATATCGATACTAAATCAATATTATTTACACCTCTATCACAGACTAGATTTTCTTTTTTTTTGGGACAACGGGTAAAAAAAAGTTCCACGATTCCCGCGGCGTTTAAAAAAATAGACTTGAATTCAGAAAACGTTTTCAGGGATTAAATCTATTGAAGGCAATGTGAGAGATGTTGATGTTTAACCAATCAAAATCATGAATTATCTTTATTTCCAAACAATTGATTGAGAATTTGTGCTACAATTCATTTGAGCGCCAAGAAAGTCCAAAAAAAAAAGTTGATTGATTTCCGCTAAAATGAATTACATTTAATTGAATTAATCGAAGAATGCATTAAGGGACTTTTGACGTCCCTAATTGCATAACTATTGATGGTTTCCACCTCGACAGCCTGAGAGTCGTCTGTAGATTTCCCCGTTTGTGACTCCCTGTCGTGTCTGTCCCGCAGTCCTCTCGGCGGTCGAGGCGGACGGGCGACTCGTCGGACGGCCGGACGGACAGCC
>OMKY01212411.1:0-11721 GCA_900302395.1 Bregmaceros cantori | reverse complement strand
GTGGTCTGCAAGTTCCTTTAAGCTGGGAAAGGGGGTCCTTGGGATGAAAAAAGTTAAGAGCCCCTTAGACCAGTGTCTCTGGTGTTTCATTTTTTTTTCTGGAAGTTTGTTGTACAGATTTTGTTTGGTTACAGGTGGCATGTTGGGACAAATGTATTGTTTCATAAACCGTTGTTAAAAGCATGCTCCTCCAATGCAGGATTTTTTCCATTCCTTTCTGATCGTGTTCCGCGTGCTGTGCGGCGAGTGGATCGAGACCATGTGGGACTGCATGGAGGTGGCCGGCCAGCCGCTGTGCATCTTGGTCTTCATGCTGGTCATGGTGATCGGAAACCTGGTGGTGAGTGTGCTCCATACACATCAGGATGTGTTATTAAACACCGTCTACAGTAGGGATGTCAAACACAAATATCTTGTTGGTCGAAAGTCCACATGAGAAGTTTGGACTTTTTTGTCTTTTAACTTGAGAATATTTAAGAACATGAGCAATTTTTGTGAACATGGCTTCTCTTGATTATGTGTCTGGACCGCATCATATATTCCCAGGGTTCCGAACCGGTTCAAGGAACGAAAACGAAAACTGAAAACAGAATTTTATGGAATTTTACAGGGAGCGGAAACGGAAACGAAAAAAGATTTCTGAACTGTTCTGGAACAGAAACGGAACATTATGAAGTCCACAAAACTGGTTAAACCTTTTTTTTTCGTTCTCTATATATTTGAACATATCCTGTGTCTGGGAGACTATTTCACCGTCAGTCATTAAGCACCATCCATCTGGGGCTCCATTTTGTGGACAGACAAGGAAGCAAATGTAATGGCGGTTTAAACTGTATCACATCAAGCATATGCATAGTGCCTGTGGCTTAGTTCACAGGTACAGGCAGCGTTGTGAGTTCTCCTCCCCTCGCTGACGTTTCTGCAAGGTCTTCCCCCGGTTTCTCGGATTCCACTTTCGCATTAAATAAAATGATAAAATGGTGCACCTTTTTTGCTCAATAATTTAAAAAATGGAATCTTCCACTTTTGCTGAAATTGTTGTGGTCACCAATCTTTCTGTTCACTTTGAAAAAAATGAAAAAAACTGCAGGCCCTTAATATAAAAGTGGAAACTTTCATAAGGTTTTTCTGTTTACAATACACATATTTTAAAAATGTACTAGTATAATATTCACATGAGAGGGATGGGGTTTCTCTCCCTCCACTCGCTCTCTCCTACCCCACACCCCTACCCAATGCACTGTAGAGTCCACCTTACGCTAAGTCTCCACTGCAGAGTGCCTTGTTACCGTCCGTATACGGTCCGTACTGTTGCGGTCCGTATGCCATCTGGTTGGAAATTTTCGGTTTCCATTGTTAACAAATGCTACGGCGTGCGCCGCATTGGTATTCGCGCGTGAACAAACAACGCGATAACACCCACTTTTCATGCAGTCCGCCCCATTCAACTGTGCACTACTTGTGCAAACACCATGCATGAGAGTTGCACGTGGATACGGAAAACCTATTCTACCACCTGGACCTTTCGAAGCGGCCGCTCAGCGCAGGAGATATCTGACACACACGCACACACACATACATAGAAAACATGCATACACAAACGGCACTGATGCGTGTGTGTCTGTGACTGTTTTGTGTGTGTCTGCGTGTGTACGGGACTGTTGTGTGTGCGTCTGCGTGCGTATGGTCCTGTTGTGTGTGTGTACTGCACGCTTGTGTGTGTGTCTCCATGCGTACGGGACTGTTGTGTGTGCATATGCGTGCGTACGGGACTGTTGTGTGTGCATCTGCGTGCGTACTGTTGTGTGTGCGCCTCGACCGTTCAAAGCGGCGCAGGAGATATCAGAAAAGAAAAGACAAGAAAAGAAAAGGAAAAGTACAGAGTGGTGCAAAGGGGAGACACACACACAGACACACACATACGTACATACATACACAAATGCACGTGCAGGAGGCTACTTCTGTAAAAACTTTGAGTAAATATTTTCAACAAGCACATGAAAACATGTCATTTAGCTTTGGATGCGCTGGAGCGCACAGTCAGCCGATTGCTCAGCACTGCTGTCAATCACTGAGGGCCCGCCCTCCAGTACGTACCCAGTACGTCCGTATACGTGCGGTGAAAAATCAAAATAAATTATTTTCTGCAGTGTCTGTATACGGACGGTGTGTCTACCGCACGTATTTCAGTGCAATGGAGCATGCTACAAAGGTGACAACACATTTGTTTTGCTCACATATATGTACATATACGTGAAAACCTAGCGTTACATATGATAAAAAGTTATAAAATAAGCCATTCATTGGCACTGTGCCATACTTTCTGGCAGGCTTATTGTTCGTAAAAGGTGTTTTTTTTAGGTATTTTATTAATTAACTGTCCACAACATCAAAACTCATATTTTTAGAATGTAGATCATTTTAATCACACATTTATGTGGAAAGTAGAGATCCTCTTCCTTACATTTTGAGCTGTCTTATTCTGTTTTGCGGAGAATATTTGGTGGACTTTCAAACATCAGTGTACATTTTTTAAGCGTTAAAATCCTAATCAAGTTATTAACAAATCCTGCTGATTGCATGACAACAATAGAAACAAAATGTGTTTGCCGTAGTAATTCTGTAGATGTCATTGGCACTGAGTTTTAACGGCTGTTCCTAGGTGTTGAATCTCTTCCTGGCGCTGCTACTCAGTTCCTTCAGCTGTGACAACTTGGCGGCCCCGGACGAGGACGGCGACCTTAACAACATCCAGATCGCTGTGTTCCGGATCCACTCGGCGCTGGGCTGGGTGGGGTCACGTGTTGCCCAAACTCTCCGTCCTGGGTGGCCGCGGGGAGGGCCTCTGCTGCCATCGGCCGACGGTGTCCTGACTGGCCACGCGGCAGAGAACCATGATGCCACATTTGGGAGTGGCAACGTGTTTGTCCCATGGAGGTAATTACTTACTTAGGGTGTATTGAAACTGCAATTTTAATGTCACAGGTTGGTAGGTGGTGGGACAGATCGAAAACTATGTATCAGAGCAGCCATGGAGAATTTTCTCTCGTGTGTGTGTGCATGCCTTTTTTTGTAATTACTATGTAATTACATTGTAATTAACCATGTAATTACCATGTAATTACACAGTAATTCATCATGTAATTACATAGTAATTAACTATGTACTTACATGGTAATTACCATGTAATTGCATAGTAATTAACCCTGTAATTATTAATGTAATTACATGGTAATCAATCACGTAATTACATGATTAATTACTATGTGATTACCATGCAATTACATAGTAATAAACCATGTAATTACATAGTAATTACAATGTAATTACATAGTAATTAACAATGTAATTACATGATCAATTGTGTGTTCAATTTGGCTTGATCTATGGAATTCAGAGATACCAAGTGTTTGAAAAACGGCCAGGCGGCTCAGAAGTTACAGGCAGAAACATATATGAAATGATCTGCAAATTTGGCCCATTGGTACCGCTACAGAGTTGGGGCTGGAGACCTGGAAATTGCTGTGGACAATGTGTGTCAGTTTTCAGCATTTTCCTATATAGGGTTTTATGGGCTGCCATAGGAATCAATTCGTAATAATAACAAGGTTTACGCCAAATTTGATTGGCTCTCACGGCTGAACGATTGAAGATATCAAAAATTGGAAAAATGGTTTTGTGCGGCTCGGTCCTGAGATGCTATATACCAAGCTTCAGAGTGATTGCTCAAAATTTGAGAGAGGAGTAGCATTTTAAGTGATTTGCACAACATTCCAAATGGCAGGGAACTATTCTTGCGGGATTGATGTCATGTTGTGTGGTGAATTCGGCTTGATCTAAGGAATCCAGAGATACCACGTTTTTGAAAACCGGCCAGACGGTTCACGGCTGTCAATGATCACACGGTGCCACCAGCACACCACATCATCAGTTGTTTGCCCCAACATCATTGGGTGTTTCTGTCGAGGTTTAGCCTGTTTGCCTCCATGCTCCACATATCCATGTGATTTTTCTCCTATCGACGCCTTCCCATCTCATCCAGCGGCCTTGCTGAGCTTGGGAGACTGCTGTGGCGCACCTGGCTGCTTCCTCCTGGCGGTGCACTTCCTCTACCACCATGTGGCGCCGTTCAGCTGGTGTCGCCTTTTGCCATGTCGGTGTTGTAGCTTCCAATCCAAGGCCGCCTCTGCCATATTGTACATGCCCCACTATGTCCCGGTGTCTGAGGGCGGACTTTGCCACCGCGACTGCTGCAGATGGCTTCCATTTCCTCCCTGTTGTTAGGGTTGGAGCAGCCCCTCTGACAAATGGATCCCGGGATTCTGTGAAAGTGATCTCCAGCCTTGTTTTGGCACACTTGTATTCCTCCGTTGCCAAGTGCTCCGTTGCCATACAACGCTACTAAGGCATCTCAGCAGTCCAAGCCATTTCCTCACTTGTGCACTGACCAATCTCTCATAGATGGAAATTGGCCACATGAGACGGGGCAGCAGCCCAAACTGAAAGCACCACAGCTTCAGCTTTCCAGGCAAGGCTGTGCTGTTGATCTGTATGAGGCCATTGATGGTGTCTTGTTTGATTTGCTCCAACTGCTTCGAATCTTTGAGATCGGCACTGTACCAGCGGCCAGGCTTTTCACAGGCTTCTCTAGCGCGGTTGGTATTGGCTCGTTGTTGACGTGGAATCTCTTATTGCTGAGCTGGCCTTTGACAATGAAAAAAAATTGTCCTTCCACATTCATCTTGTACTCCGGTAGCTAGATTGGTGGCATGTCATCCGGAATGCTGGCTGGCACATGCTTCAGGTTGTCGGAGTAGGTCTTCCTCAGGTGCTCCTCTAATGGATGCTTTGAGGGTCCCAGTTTTCTCCTTGACAAACAGGTCTTCGACAAACTTGTAGGGGTCTCTGCAGAAGGCAGTCCTCGCTCGTTCCTTCTTCTTGTGTTGTTTTCTCAGGCTTTCTGCTCTCCGCAGTGTTGCAAGCCGCCGCTCAATGTCACTTTGTAGTCCCTCCAGCCCTTTCCTTACTACTTCTGTGGCCTTCTTCCACTGTTTTCTCAGGGACCGTCTATCTTTCACAAGTCTCTCAATCTCTTGTTGCCTCCTGGACTTGCGCTAAGCTGTTCGTTCCTTTCTCTCTCCTAGGAATCATCTCCTTCATCCCAAATCTCTCTGCTCCATAGTTGTAGATGACATCTCCAATCTTGTCCAACTTCCTGTCCACACACCCTTTCAGACCTTCAAGGAGATTGACAAGGTCTTCGTTGGTGTTTTCCCACTCCTTTTTCAGGCAGGATTTAGGCCACAAGATTTGAGGCTTCCGTCCATCCATCTTTCTCTCTACTGCCACCTGTGGCTGGCTGTGCTCCTGACTCATGTCCGTAGGTGGATCTGAGCTTGGTTGAACTTCGTTTGGGGTTCTGATACCCTGTGGACTGTGGTGAGTGTCCTGCCACTGGGCTTCACTTGACTTATTTGTTCTACCTCTGAGGAAGTAGTGTTCAATGCGAGGTCCCTCGCTAAGCTCTCTCAGGCACTTTTTCATTCCCTGGTGGATTTTGAGCCCCTTGTCTGATGTAACCTTTTTCCAGCCACAGATGCAGCTTTGTCTTGTGTCGTTGGCTTGTGTCCCATTACCCCGTCAGCTGCTGTGCTGATCATTTGATTCATCGTTTTTTCCGTTGCAAGGTTCGTTACCGTGTGGTCAGTCATTGAGTCATTTTCCGCCCCCGCTCTCGCAGACTCCAGGGGTGTTTTTTCCTTTGAACTTTCTGTAGCAAGATTGGGTGGATCCAAGGCACTATGTAGTGAAAGGATCTTGCCAAGCAGGGTAGCTAACCCATGCCAGCCCCGTTGGGGTCTATTCCCTCCTGCCAGCAGTCTCTTCAGGCTGTCACCAGGTCTTTCCCAGGTTGTCAGCTGCTCTTTCGCAGCGTGGAGAGAGAGAGCTTTTGGCGAGTCTAAATAATAGGTCACGTTGGCACATTCGCTGGGCAGCGCGAGTTGCCAATGTATCCAAAAAGTCACAATGCATCCTGCCATTCCTCTGTGCAAAAAGGGTCAAGCGCGGCTGGTTTAAGATTGCGCTGCACTGAGTCAGTGCGCATTTTCTGAGGGTTCGCGGGTCGAGACCACCTCGCCTAGCAGGGCTCGTCCCGGATCCTTTAGTGCGCGATCAGACCCGCTTGCTGCATTCATATCAACCGGGACAAGTAGGAAGCATGTTCCATCCCGGTTGAAATGTGTCGGACCCGGGATAAACACATTGGTTTGAACACGCCCTTAGACCCTGGTGCAAAAATAGTAGAATAGAATACAATTAGAGTCAGCCATGAAATGGAGATATCGATAGGCTAATAAGAAAATCAGCTTATTTATGTATTTTATTGCGGGCAATTCGTTTCAAAATTATATTGTGTTCTGAGGTGGGTAATACTTAATAATACCCTTTCATGTGAGTGATAAAAACAATGGCCATAGAGATTACAGTCTGCACAATTGGTACCTGACTAGCAATATGACCAGCTGTGCCTAAACCACAGCAGAACATTCTAGATACATTCAGCTAGATAGATTCATTTTGCACTAAACTAATTCTGAGGCTCATCCACAGTCTTTTGTCTTGGCATTTATTACTTATTTGTTAGTCTTAACAAGACGCTGTATACCCTGTGCATATAAGGCTGCATTGGCTCTAGTTCATAGACGGCTCTGGTATAAAGTGGCTCTGCCGTATAAACTTGTGCAGCAGCATCTATGAACCTCGAGGTAAAATATGTGTGAGTTTGCCGGCCCACTGATCACATGTTAAAGCCTGGTTCACAACCTGGCATAGTTTTTTTTCTGGCACACAGACACGACTACGTTTTTGAGCAAATGTTGCACGGGGTCACTGCATTGTCGCAAATTCCCCCGGCTGTTACGCTACTTAGTTGAGCGCACCCACGTGATGCGCGAGTTGGCTGTGCTTACAGCGTGCATTAAACGTACCATCTCAGAGTCATTGCCACGGATTCGATCAAGAATGTGTGTTAATGTGGCGCACAATAAATGAGGTCACATATTGGTTTTCATTTGGTTTCTGAATATAATACATTGTATGGAGATGATGATAAAATATCACCACTATAGAGAGCATCAACTATTTTGTTTGGAGTCATTTTATTGTAGGGGTATTAAAAAGGATATTTTATTAGCGGATTAGCTGAAACGTTTTGGTGTCTGTCTTTTCGTGCTGGTCAAGAAATTTCAGCCTTCAATAATCCTTGTATTGCTGTGAAATGACGTGCTTGTGTTTCATCAGGTTGTTGTATTTGACCTCTGTGGATTCAATGTGAATCCACAGTGTATAGCTAAGCTTTTATTACACATCTATCAATATGTTGATTGTTTCTATTGAATTTATTGTGTTTTGAAACACATATTGATATGAAGAGAATCAGCTGACTCAAAAAGCAAAGCTCTCGATTGGGCTTTGACAAAGAATATGATGAATAGTACAAAAATAAATAAATAGAAAATTGGAATCATCCTTTCAAAAAAAACTGTCATTGTTAAAGAACATCTTAGTTATGTTTAATTGCTTAACTGAATTATGAAGATAATAATGTTCTGACCACTCTAGCATGAACTATGAGGACAGCTACATGACCAACCCCAATCTCACCGTGGTGGTGCCGATCGCCCCCGGAGAGTCGGACCTGGACTTCCCAGAGGAAGAGATGTCAGAGTCATCAGACGAGGATGACAACAAACCGGTGAGCCCGGCCCACACTGCATTATTATTATATTTATATATTTACTTTTTTAGGGGTCAACTGAATTTTTTTGTTTTGTTTCTTACGTTATTTTTTTTTTTGGCACAAGTGCCGTTTTTCATTCTTTATTGGGAGATAGTGATAGGATTAAATTGGAAACTGGGATGAAGAGTTGGAGAGAGACATTGTAGAAAAGCCAGCAGGGGGGACAGGAACCCGTGGCACTGTTCGAACTGTGGTCTGGTGCCGTGCTCTATAACCACTCTGCCACTGCAGAGTGGTTATAGAGCATTAGTGATGAAACAGGGTCAACAAAGGGGGGAATCTGGTCGAGCAGGCAAAGTCCCGAGCAGTGGGAAGCCATCCGGAAACCTGCACCGCCATTGTGGCATTACCAGGACTGAGCCCTATGCTAATTTTTAGTCTCCCTTTAAGAGGTAGCCTATAATTCACTGGAAAAATCAGTATTTTCAGTGTGTACTGTATTGTGAGGTCTTGTCTGCATAAGCCTCTGAAGGGTGACTGATCATGTTCAATGGCGGCCACTTTTGGCTGCCACAGTCCTGGTGTTTGGGTGTGCGATTGTTGCCTTGCAAGCGTTTGTTTGTTTTACAACACAATGATAAAAATGTGCTCAACAGGTGTTTGGTTTCAAATTGTTCAATGTTTTATATCCAAAAGTGAATTAATAAATACATCATGGTGCCTCTTGTGATGATCACAGCCTCTTCCCTCAGATCTCCTCCTTCCATGGTTGGCTGTGTGGCAGCTTGTGAACCTGTGACTTAATTTTGTCATTCTCTATAGCAGGGGAAACTTTTTGGTGGAGAGAGCCGTAAAAGCTAATTTAAAAATATATATATATTTTCATGAGAGTGATACCATTTCTAAATCTCTGAATACAATAAAAATGCACTTCATAATACGTGCACGCAGTTGAACATTAGTATAAAACAATTTAGAGTCTAATGTCAAGTTATTGCTTATATTGACAACAGGTAAGTAAGATGTTACAGAACTAACCGGCTTGTGTCTAAGATTATTTGACCTCACACGTCCCCCGTTCTTTGAGATGAGGGGTCAGAAACCGAAAATATTCAACGACACAAAAAACAGATCTGTCATGCATTTTTGAAAAGACACGAGGGAGCCACTAGGGGCGCGAGAGAGCCAAATGTGGCTCTAGACCCACAGTTTCCCTACCCCTGCTCTATAATAATGAGCCCTTTCAGTGGCAAGCATAATTTACACTGATATTTAACTGCAAAGGCCATTTGAGACTCTGTATTTGACTCTGATTGGTTTCTTCTGCAATAGGAAAAGATCAGCCTATCAGAGGGCAGCACTGTGGACATGAGACGACCGGGGGAAGTCAGAGACGACCAATCAGGAATGGAGGAGGAGATCATGGACCCCCAGGACTGCTTCCCTCCTTGTATGGACACACTATTGATTGTTATGTCTTCTTTTGCTCTTACATGCATGTAAGAGCAAACTTGAATGAATGAAATGTATCAATGAATGAATGAATGAATGAATGAATGATTTTTTTTTTATTATTTAACGACAGACAGTACAGAGCCATTGATCATTTCAACATGTTACACAGCAAAATAGATGACATTCATTGCAAAATGTTACATGATTCATGAAAAGATGGATATATACAGGATTAGCAAATTGCTAGATTACACCTGGCTGTCGGTGGAGCCCCCTGGGGAGGCTCGTTGATTAGAGTTCATATATGGCGCAACATATGCGCAGCGGGGACAGTTCTGTCCCCTTAGTGTAGCGGGGAGGGGGGTGGCTCATTCGAGGTGTTCGAGCCCGGAGGGAGAGGGCAGTCGTTGAGTTACACAGATTGCGGTATCTACGCAATATCTCATGCGTGGTGGTTACGTTCTGTTGCGTTTCGCACTCAAACTTCCTGAAGGCATGCAGGAAGGAGTCGAGTCGGGCGTCGATACGATCGCCTAGATCCTTGGTTTCCTCGTTGCGGTCAGGGTTCAAGTCCTTGGTGGAGAGGGTTTCTTTCAGTTCTTTTAGTTGTGTTTCAATGTTATTGAGCTGTCCGTCAATGTTCTTAATAGGTTTGTTGTTGTTGGGCGCGGCAGTGTTTTCGGCGATTTTGAGATGATGAGTGTGACGACAAAGATGTAGATGTCCTCCACGTCCTCTACGATCAGCGGGATCAGGCAAAGTTCCTGCCATTTATTCTATGAGTCGTGGATGTAGCCCCCGAGCTCGGTTCCCTGGGGGCACTGCCACTCTGCTGGGCCACGCGAAGCAGCACTAACCCCGGGGAAGATGGTGTCGTATGCGCCAAACACAAGGTTGGTTAGAAACAGGGCCAGCGCGCTAGCCATGTTAAGTGTCTTCGGGGTTGGTGTCAGAGTCGTCGACGGCTGGGCTGTAGTGGGTGTCAGTGCGAGCAGTGGGTGTTATTTACTAAGAGCGTCTTCATATCAGTAATATACACACGCAAAGACGTGCTGTCTCGTATCTCTGACGGCAGTAGATTCCAGAGCTTCGTGCCCTTGTAAGCGAGGCCAGATTGTCCGATCTTGCTATTTTTCCGTGGCAGTAAGAAATCACCTCTGGCCTGCGAACGGGTTGTTCTTTGGGGGGTGGGGGCATTTAGTGAACAGGTCAGCGAGTGGCTCTGGGGCCATATTGCGGTGTACTTTGTATACAATACTCAGGATGGCCAGGGTGGGTAGTTTTTCGAAGGGGAGCATTGCATATTTTTTGAGCGTTTTGAGCCCTCTTTTGTACAACGAGGCAATGGGGTTGGTGACATTGGCATTACATTGACTCCAGGTGGTTATGCAGTAATTGATTCTGGAGAGAATGAGGCCGTCGAAAAATGTTTTAGCTGCTTCTAGTGATAGGGAGTCATGCATGTAAGAGCAAACTTACCTGCATGTAAGAGCAAACTTACATGCATGTAAGAGCTAACTTACATGCATGTAAGAGCAAACTTACATGCATGTAAGAGCAAACTAAAGCCACTTCTCCACAGAGACCTCTAATAAACGAAATGTTTTGTTTACAAGGGGACACGGCACTATGTACGGGTCTCCACGGAAGGGTCTAGACCCCCCCGCCGCGTGGGTGGCGCTGATCTGGAGAGAAAAGACGCGTATACGAGTATAGGGAGACACACACACATGGCTAACGTGCGAGGGGTCTGCGCATTGTGGAATTCAATCGTGTGTCAGGGGGAGAGAGAGTGAGAGTGAGAGATAGAGAGAAAGAGAGAGAGAATGGTTGTGTATTCGAAGCGATTTTATCTGTGGAAAAAGCACCCGCTGGATGGCTGCGTGGTTAAGACATGCACTGACACACACGCACTGACACACACACGCACACACACACACACAAACACAACCATGCCTGTTCACTGCCACGGATGAACTGAGGGCTTGAGGCGTGCGGGATTCCCCCAACTGGGGAATCCCCACTGTGAGGCACTTCGCGCTGACCAATCAGCGCGCCGCGCATTTGCATCGCCCAATCAATCCGAAGCAGTGGCTGACCAATCAGTGGCCCTACAACCCGCGGGCCGCGAGTGACGGGAACAGGACGCCTAGTACTACCTCTCGAGGGGGCCCGAAAAATTCTACCGGTTCCATGGTGCCAACGTCGTGGAGACACAATTTAAGCAGTCCAAGCCGAACAGTCCAGTCCCCTATGGGTGCAGTACTTACATGCATGTAAGAGCAAACTTACATGCATGTAAGAGCAAACTTACATGCATGTAAGAGCAAACTTACATGCATGTAAGAGCAAACTTACATACATGTACCCTATATAGAGAATTCTTGAACACCCCAATTTTTTCAACTGAATCTGGGTATCTGTGTGTCTGAATCCCCGGGTGTATAACTGTGTATCCATCTGTGTGTGTCTGTATGTCTGCATGTGTGCATGTGTTAGTATGCGTGCGGCACAGCCCATGTTCG
>OMKY01212410.1:0-11409 GCA_900302395.1 Bregmaceros cantori | reverse complement strand
GGGGCGAGCGCGGCGAGCCGGGCGCGGTCCAGGGCTACTACCAGACCCAGACCTACCCCGACGGAGAGGCGCGGTCGGAAAACCGCCTGACCATCGACGTGGGAGCTCTGGCCGACACGCTGGACTATGGCCGCATGGCCTCCAGGGTCACCGACTACATCCGGAGTGAGTGAGAGTACTTTAACTGTTGATATAGTTACGGTGTGTTTCCACCGGATTTGGTGGCCGCTGGTTTTGGCGGCGGAAGTCTCGAAACTACCATGTAAGTGGACGAGAGGAGACGCGGCATGGATTCAATCAAATGCCGTGCAACTCGGCGGCCAGGCAGCTGTCACTCGCCACAGACACACGTGGGCGGTGGAACTCGCATGCCCGGGCGAGCCGTGCGAGCTCCGGGCAGCCTTTTGGAAGTACTAGTAGCACTTTTGGCTGTAATAGTAGAAGCAGCCAGCCTATTGGTCCAGAAGAACATGTGACCACTCGGTGAGTAACTTCAAGTAGGATTTTGACGTATTTCATCAATATTTATACAAAAAGGTTAACGAAGCAAGGAGAGTGATGTGTAACTGGTCACAGACCGACATCTAGTGGTCTAGTGTTCGGCAGAAACCAAGCCTCTCTAACATCCTGCCCTGTGTCTCCAGATGAGGGTCTCCTGCAGCAGTACGAGGGTACGAGGGTCCGGGCGGTCCAGGGTCCACCAGGCCCCCAGGGACCCCCCGGTCCTCCAGGCATCAGCCATGTGTTTGCTGCATACGGCAACATCACCGCAGACCTCATGGCCTTCTTCAGAGGTAGACCTGGATTCATCACGGACTATCTTAACTAAACCATTGTTTGGAAACAGCTTTGGTGCTCATTTCAATGGTGAAGCCAGCGTGCCCATCAGGGCTCCAAACCGGTTCAAGGTACCAAAACGGAAAACAAAAACCAACAGAATTTTACAAGGTGCAGTAATGGAAAGGAAAAAAGATTTCTTCAACTGCTCCCATTTTTTTTCCCGTTTTCTATACATTTTAACATATCGAAAACAAAATTATTTCGAAAACATTCCGTTCCGAACGGTTCAGGCAGGCCTATGTTTTAACGTTTTCGCTCTGTGCCGTTCCGCCACCAAAATATTGGTCCTAAACCGGTTCGGGATGCAAACATTTTGTTCGTTCTCAAAGTTCCTCATATTGTGCAATGTTAAATTTAGATATAGTTTATACAAAATATATTTGGTGGACTTTCAAACTTCAGTGAAACTGTATTAACGTGAAACCGGGTTTAAAACGTCATTACATTCGCTTCCTCGTCTGTCCACAGGATGGAGCCCCAGATGCATGGAGTTTGATGACTGACAGTAAAAGTGGACGGAAATAGTCTCCCAGATATAGGATATGTTAAAATATATAGAGTAAAAAACGTAAAAAACGTTTTTAACCGGTTTTGTGGATTTCATGATGTTCTGTTTCTGTTCCGGAACATTTGAAGAAATATTTTTTTGTTTCCGTTTTCGCTCCTTATAAAATTCGATAAAATTCTGTTCGTTTTCGGACTTTGTTTTCGTTCCTTGAACCGGTTCGGAGCCCTGGTTAAGAACTAAATGTTCTGAACCGGTTCAGGGCCGATATTTTGGTGAGCGAATGGTTCAGAGAATGAAAAAGTTAAACATAGGCCTGCCTGAACCGTTTAAAAAAATAAATTGTTTTCAAGCCGTGGTGTCAATGCAGTGCTCTAGTAATGTGATGTGATGTTCGTCTCCAGCTCATGGCACCATCCCAGGGCCAGTCGGTCCTCGCGGACCCCCCGGGGAGAGAGGGATGCCTGGGCCGCGCGGAGAGACAGGTAACAACAACAACAACATGTAAACAACTCCACGTGTATCCATGCTACTCAGTCCGACAGGACGAGGTGCTACTGCTCACTTTGTTGGAGGCGTGACGTCATGATCTCGTCCCTAATTCTGTTCCCGTAGTAGAAAAACTACTCTCATTCCATTTATTTCATTCCTCGCCTGCATTGAATGGTAGTCTTAGGAAGTCTTAGGAACATGTATATCAGAATTTTAGTACAATGAAAATGTAGGCTGATGGCTGTTAACCAGAGATGTACACGAGTCCCGAACTCACAAGTCCGAGTCTTTAGGGGTCGAGTCCGAGTCGAGTCCGATTCAAGTCCGGGTGGGGTCCGAGTCTTTAGGGGTCGAGTCCGAGTCTTTAGGGGTCGAGTCCGATTCTTTAGGGGTCGAGTCCGAGTCGAGTCTGATTCTTTAGGGGTCGAGTCCGAGTCGAGTCCGATTCAAGTCCGGGTGGGGTCCGAGTCTTTAGGGGTCGAGTCCGAGTCTTTAGGGGTCGAGTCCGAGTCGAGTCCGATTCAAGTCCGGGTCGGGTCCGAGTCTTTAGGGGTCGAGTCCGAGTCTTTAGGGGTCGAGTCCGATTCTTTAGGGGTCGAGTCCGAGTCGAGTCTGATTCTTTAGGGGTCGAGTCCGAGTCGAGTCCGATTCAAGTCCGGGTCGGGTCCGAGTCTTTAGGGGTCGAGTCCGAGTCGAGTCCGAGTCTTTAGGGGTCGGGTCCGAGTAGAGTCTCGAGTCATGTTTAAAGATGTAGCTCTAAAAGCCAGCCTGTTGCTGGAGAACCTGCGCTGGTCGCCACCATGATGGGCTGAGGTAGGTGAGCAGTGCAACCTTCTTCTTCTTCTTCTTCTTCTATTGTTTAACGTGATCGACACTTGTCTGAGCATGAAAGGAAGCGTAAAAGAATGTTGTTTAAAGCTGAAAAAGAGGCTTGTCAAATACTCATCGAGTCATTGACCTAGATTCCCGAGTCCGAGTCTTTAGGGCGCGAGTCCGAGACGGGTCTCGAGTCCCGTTTTTGGTGATCCGAGTGACTCGCGAGTCGAGTCTTTTGACTCGAGTCACCATCTCTGGTGTTAACCAAACATAACATCAGCATGGTGCCGATAATATACTGGCAGATACTTTGTAGGTGTATTTTTGACTATATTATCATTATTATTATTATTGTTATAAATATTGTATTTCTATATGAGTGTTGGTCCTTCCTGAACCAAGTATCTGTATTGTGTGTTGTTTATCTGCATTCATCTGACCTAAAATTTCCCAAGTCAGGTTTGAACTCGCCAGCAAGCCAGAACCAACGCATCGTCCAGACATCGCACGTGATGAGACCGTCCGGCGGGTCTGGACCAGCCAGGCGGACGAATTAGACAGTCGCCCAAATTTGGGCGGGCCTTGTTCAAATTGAGACGTGGGCCTCCACGCCACTTGTCCCGCCTACTGCGCTGTGATTGGTTAACTTCATTTGATTGACACCTTTTTCTAACCTGCTTACTCCAAACCAAGCGATCGTACTCGTTGCGTGCGATGTGTTAGTTCTGGCGTTGCCAGGCAATTATTTTGAGATTGTACACGGTGTGCCTTTTTTACCATGTGTATTTTCCCATCACCATGACCGCTATCGTCATGGCAACCCTGCGGACTCCTCCAATAGGCTCTTCGTGTGCCTCCTCTTCTTCCAAACCATGTGTCGTTCTCCTTCCAGTTCTCAGTGGGTACCAACCCTGACCCCATGCACGTCTCCCCCTCTCACTAGATCACCTTAACTAGGGACTGGCATTCTGGGTAACTTCACACATACAGAAATACACTAAAAAGCAGTATTACTGCTTAACGGGGCCATTACAGATGGTGTCAAAAACCTGATGAAAACAGGAGCCAAAGAGCCGACCAGACTCAGCAAATGATCTCTGAATATCAGACAGCAAGGAATGCAAATAACTGAGAGACAGTGACAGGATTAAATTGGAAACTAGGATGAAGAGGCAGGGGCTGACATTGCAGAAAAGCCAGAGAAGGGATTTGAACCCGCGGCACTGCTTGAGGGTTAGGCTGAAGAAAGCCAAACTTTGTGATCCAGAGCAGAATGATGCCAAAAAACCTCAAATTTTGTGTTTAAAAATATACATTTATGATATTATTACCAAAACGTTTCAGGCACTGCAGCTTTAAGATGTTTTTTTTCTAGGTTACAAAGATGGCAAGTAACGAAGTACAAATACTTAAGTACTGTACTTGAGTAAAATTATCTGTACTTTTAGAAGAAATTTTTTTCTGTGATTACTTTTTACTTGTACTGAGTACATTTTTAACAAAAATATCTGTACTTCTACTCCTTACTTTTACCAAAACAGGCTTGTTACTTTTTCTCTCTCTTTTGAGCATTGACAGGGTAGGATGTATAATATGAGTCAGTAGGGGGCGCTGATGGACCGAGTACAGTCCCAGTTATTAAGTTAATAATATAACATTGACAAAGTAACATTGAAAAAACATACAATTTTATTTTTAGTACTTGGTACTTTATACTTTCAAAAATACTTTTTGAGTACATTTCTCAGCCTGTACTTTTAACTATACTCGATTAGATATTTGAATCAGTACTTAGTAGTCTTACCCACGTTGTTTTCTTTTACTCATGTATTTTACTCAAGTAAGAAATCTGATTACTTTTGCCATCTCTGGTTATGAACCGGCTGCTCTCGGCTCATTATCTTTAGTGTGCACACCCGCACTTTAAAAACCGGTCAACAACAACAACACACAAGTTGAGTGAATGCGGTGCCAGTCCCTAGTGTTAATCTGACTGTTTCACAACCAGGACATGTTCACATGTTTCTAACGGGTGCTGTGTCAGCAGTTTTAATACTACTTTCACTTTCACTATAACTTCACTTTTAATCACTTAATCACTTTGGAGCCATTTTGGTGGACATCAGAGAGATTCGGTAGAGATCTGTTCTATATCAACCAACAGTGGATGTATCAATAGACCGGTCAGACGGACCAGTCATTTCATAACCTGATACCTGATGTCCACACAGGCCTCCATAAACGCTCTCCTGATTTCTTTCTATTCTGAGCTTGCATTCACTTTGCCATACAATATGTGTAGAGGATTAGCCAGGTATCGGCTAGCTAAACTAGGCTATGAGCTAAGCAGGAAGAAGCCGAACACACATTTCAGGAAGTCCTTCCCTCTTCATCCGCTTATCCGTAGTCATGTCACGGGGGCAACAGCTCCACCAGAGAGCTCCAGACTTCCCACTCCAGAGCAACATTAGCGACCTCCTCCTGGGGGATCGCAAGACGCTCCCAGGCCAGGGAGTTGATGTAATCCCTCCACCTGCGCCTTGGTCTGCTCCGGGTTCTCCTCCCAGTGGGACATGCATCGAGGACCTCCATAGGGAGACACTCCAGGGGCATCCTAACCAGATGAACCACCTAAGATGACTCCTTTCCAGGCGAAGGAGCAGCGGCTCTACCCCGAGTCTCTCCCGCGTGACTGAACTTCTCACCCTATCTGTAAGTGAGACGCCAGTCACTTGTCGAAGAAAACTAATTTCGGCCGCAATGTTGAAATGGCGTGTCAGCCAAGACATCCCTTCAACACCCAGAGCCTTCAGCATTTCTGGACGAATCTCATCAACCTCCGGAGCATTGCTGCTGTGTAGCTGTTTGACTACCTCAGTGACTTCCCTCCGGGAGATTGACGACGAACTTCCGTCATCTTCAGGCTCTGCTCCCATCTGGGAGGGTGGGTCTGATGTTGTGGAGTTAAGGAGTTCCTCAAAGTGTTCCTTCCAACGCCCTACGACTTCCTCATTTGAGGTTAGCAGTGTCCCACCCTTACCATACACGGCTTGGATGGTTCCTCGCTTTCCCCTCCTGAGGTGCCACACTGGCCTCCAGAACAACTTTGGTGCTGCCCGAAAGTCGTTCTCCATGCATTCCCCAAACTCCTCCAACACCCGCTGCTTTGCCGCTGTCACAGCAGCAGCCGCTGACCTTCAGGCCTATCGGTACCCGGCAACTGCTTCCGCCGACCCCCGGGATAGCATTCCCTGACCTCCGCGTTCCACCACAGAGTTCTAGGGTTTCCACCCCTTGAGTTACCCAAGAGCTTCTGGCCACAGCTCCCCACTGCAGCTGCAGCAATAGAGGCTCTGAACTTTGCCCATTCCTGTTCAATGTCCCCAACCTCCGCCGGAGGTGAGAGTTGAAATCCTTCCGGACAGAGGCGCTCGCTGGCGAGCCCTCCAGGCCGGGTAACAATCCATCCTTCTTGCTTGTTCATGGGTGCTCTTGACCAGACTTTGTCTGGCCCCTCCCCCGAGACCACTTTGGGAGATCCTACCAGGAGCACTAGGCTCCAGACAACACAGCACCCGGGTTCGTGGTGGCTCACAAGCCTCTCCACCACGATAAGGTGATGGTCCTTGGAGAGGCACATTTCAGGAAGTACCACTGATTGATAGCCAATGGGAGGGGGGGACATCCGATGATGTAACAACTTGTAACCAATCAGGTTAATGGCGGCGTGACTCTACATTTCAGTAACACATTTTCACATTTCTCTGTGAGATTGGGATGGAGCGGGAATCAGCTTCTAGAGGCTCACAGCAGACTGTGGAAGAGGTTCATCTGCCAGTCGCTCTGCCTCTAACTTCCACACAGCTTCTAGCAAGCATGGCGAGATGCTGGCCTGTCACTGTCACGCAAGTCACTGCATCTGCAGCCCATGTAGACCGCGCAGTGCTGTCTGTGTGGGTGCCGCTGTGTAGCAGACCCAGGGTCTGGGTCGTTGGCTGTGTAGCAGACCCAGGGTCTGGGTCGTTGGCTGTGTAGCAGACCCAGGGTCCGGGTTGTTGGTAGGACAAACCGTCTCATTCTGTCTTTCCTGCAGGCCACCCGGGAACACCTGGCACTGCTGACATCCACACCATCCACGCCTCCATCCCTGAACTCCACAGCTACCGCGGCAGCAGCAGCAGCAGCAGTACCAGCACGCGCTACGAACAGAAGACGGACAGTAAGCCCTTAACACTCCTAACCTATCTGATGTGATCTGCAGCCCGTGTAGACTGTGCAGTGCAGTCTGTGTGGGTGTAGCATACTGGGTACGCTACACCCACACAGTCGTCACCCCCTCAGATTGTGACCAATTGGCGACCAGCAAACATGGCCACCGACGGCCTCATTCCAGAGCCACACCTCAGTGGGCCCTGAAACCTGGTGCGGCACACTGCATGTTATATCATAACCCCATCTGGCTATGAGAACAATAAACCTGACGGAAACGTTCTCTTTTTCAGACGGACTTCTGCAGCAGCGTCGCCAGCGCCGACGCCGGGCGCTCCAAGGAGTTTAACGTTCAGAGACTCCAACAGAACCTTACGCTGGTGGTGGAAGAATTCCCTTTTCTGGGTAGAACATGTAAAAAGTGTGAGTGTAGCTCTACACTCCAGAGATATGTAGAATAAAAAGAGAAGCAACGGTAGAATTCCTGACATGTTTTATACATATTTTAATGTCACACGGCCCCACATTAGGACGTGGAATTTAATGTCTTTCTAAGTCCAAGTGAAATGAGCGAATGATGAAAAATCAAATCCAAAGATTCTACTTTCCAGAATATTCATATTTTAATATAACACTTCTCTATACGCCCGCTTCTAACTATAGTTTATAATTGTTGTTGTGTCTGCATTTTTTTAATGTTAGTCCCACGCAAATTATTACATTCATAGTGTTAGCAGGGAAAGAAAAGGAAACTTTAAGAAATAAATGAATAATGAATCTGTTCATTTAGAAGTAACTTTTAAAAATATTTTTAAATTTGTGTATATAAGATATGGGCATATCTTTAACCTTCTGATATGGTCATTGTCCTTCTATATTATTAGCATTATTATATTATCATGTTTTTTCTTTACATGATTCTTACCTGCTAAGTCTTTCGCCGTTAAGACGCAAATTGAAACAAAATAGCAGTTTATGGTCCGGAGGTATAAAGAGAATGGGTGTGAGAATTTTGAACAGTTTACAGACGCAGGCAGCATGGAGCGGGACAGACCACAAGAGTGCAATGAAACAGCGCGAGGGAAGATCAGCGACCTAACTGAGGAAAAAGAAGAAGGAATCGAGCGGTTTCTAAACTTAACTTCCACAACCAGCGCACCATTGAGCTGCGGAAAATTCCGGTTGACTTTTGAGCACACCAGAGAATCCCCAGGACACCGAGTTAGAATTTGAGAGACCAAGGCGATGGTGTCATTCTCTGGATGATCAAGACTAGTTCTTTTTGGCTTTATAGACAAGTTTACGTGTGAAACACTGGTGGGAGTCATTTTGTCCCTTCTGCAGGTCACTTCTGGTGCCTTATTGTTGCCTATGCCAACTCTGGTACTGGACCGAGGTCCGAGCACACAAAACACACAAAAAGCACACCAGTTCAAAATCAAACCACTAGATGTCGATCTGTGACCAGTTACACATCACTCTCCTTGCTTCGTTAACCTTTCTGTATAAATATTGATGAAATACAGTCAAAATCCTACTTGATGTTACTCACCGAGTGGTCACATCTTCTTCTGGACCAATAGGCTGGTTGCTTCTACTAGTACTTCTAAAAGGAATGAGACAATGGAACAGGTTGAACTGATTATTAAATCATGCGTTTGTGGGTCACAGATCCGCACGATAACATTTGGGTGAGGAATAGCACACCGCAAGTTACCACCACAATTTTTAAATAACCCTGTAGGTGTGTGCTCCCACCGAATGTTGACAAATAGCCAAATACACGGCAAGTAAATGACACCAGAAATGACGTTCAGAGACCAGAAGTGACGTTCAGATACCAGAAGTACCCCCGAACTCGTCTATTGTCTTAGCTGTTTGCGTTTGAGGTGCATTTCTTTTATTGTTTTTGTCGTTTTATTTTGCGCTGTTTTTTTTTTAGCTGTGCCTTCAGGCTTTGAGTTTGGAAATTATGTTTTTTTTGCACTATACTATAAACATCTCCAAAGAGATAGTTGGTGTATTACTAAGTTTGTTTTAACAAGAAAGGCAGTAAAGTATTCACCGTGGTAAATAGTTTTTGATGGTGTGCGTTATGTCTGACTTGCTGCTTACATTACTTTATGAACAGTGGTGGAACGTAACAGATAACATTTACTCACTGTAATTAATTACTTTTTATGAGTAAGTTGTAATTTTCTGAGTAGTTTTTGAAATGTGTAATTTTTACTTTTACTCAGGTACATTTTTACCTTAGTACCTTTAACTCGTTGCATTTGAGTCCCCTTACGTTACTGATTACAAAACATATTGGTGGATGGTGAAACATTTTTATTCAGGCAGAAAGTTAAACACCTGTTCAGCCTGGCGAGCCAGAACCAACGCATCGTCCACGCATCGCACATGAAAATAATTTTAAAAATGAAAGAAAAAAAACGTATGCTGAATTTGATTCATGACTGATGCTTTTTTTTGCATTAAACAACTGAAAGTTATGTTTACTCATTTTACTCATTACATTTTAAATGAAGTAATTTTGTAATTTTACTCAAGTACATTTTGAGATGGGTATTTTTACTTTTACTCTGAATACAATTTAATAAAAGTAAAGATACTTTCACTTCATTACAATTTGTCAGTACTCTTTCCACCTCTGTTTATGAACACACACACACACACACACACACACAAGGTCTTGTTTAGTATTCATTTCATGTCATGTTTTTTCTTTCTTTAGGAGTCTAGTTAACTAGTTAATTCTAGTTAAACATTAACTTGCATTAGTCCTTCCTTATTTTGCGCATTTAAAATATATTTTTTTGTTTGTTTCCAGAATCTCTATACTGCTCAAACACTGCTGTAACATCATTTAAGGCTGTTGCATTGTTTGAGTTTAGATTAGATTAGATTTTTGTGTTTAAACCTTTGTTGAAAGTTGACACTGTAAATAGCATTCCCACCAGTCTGCCACTAGGTGCCGCCCTGCATCACTTTTAACATTAGGTCGTAGCGCCGCCGCTTCGTTGATTTTTATTTTGATTAGATTTTTTAATTTCCTTTTATTTCTTGCTCTGCCTGGATGTTAGACTGTAACCTTAGTTTGAATATCAAGGTATCGCGTCTACACATTGGATACAAAATGGCTGCATGTTTAATCAACTTAACGCTGTGTTTTAAATCATATCTTAGTACTGAGATACTTTCAACTTTTCAAGTTTCATTTGAGTTTGACGTTTTTTATCTGCTTTCTACATCATAACCTGTTTGATATTTGAATCCCTTCGAGAGGTTGGCGGTGGTAAACGTGTGAATCGTTAATTCTTAAAACAAATATATTGTTTGTTTTTTTTGTACTAGCGAGAAATGAATTTGTATCGGAGTTGATTGAAGCGACGACAAAGCACTTACTTCTAATACCAAAGAATTCCTCTGTTCCCTTCTTGCTGCGAAAAAGTGGAATTTTGGACAAGTTTGCAATCATGAACAATCCCCACCCCCCACCCATCCCTTTAAAAAAAGAATAAATAAAATTTATTTTTGGAATAAATTGATGTACAAGTGAAACTGTGTGAAATACTGCTGATTAAATGGCATCTGTCACTGAGCCGCCTCCAAATTAGTTCACACACACATAATCACACACACAGACACATTTCAGAATCACACACACACACATACACACACACAGAATGACACCTAATGTATATGTACCTTTATGTATCTACAACGAGGATCTGATCAATCCTGGGGACCAAGCAGAGCGGAGGAGGGCGTATGGATTTCTGGTCGAAACGTCCGAAGAGCCCGCTCTGGAAACCACTAATGATGTAGTCACATCAATTTTAGGCGCCAGGTTGGGGACTCCAAATTCATCCACAAAAGCTGACATAAGAACTAGGCTTACTGTGTGTTGGCCCGTGTGGGCGGTGGTGTCCAGAGGTTTTCCAATTCAGTGTGGTAGGACCAGGATTAGGTCAAAATGTTCCTGTGGTTGTCTCCATTGGAGGGGTGTGTCTCGGTGAGTGGCTCACTGAGGTCAGGGTGAACAAGAATTAAGGTGTGTCTACCCATAGGTCCACTGTGTCTAACTATACTATGGCCCCCCCTCTGACACTCATATGTATTGATTCAGACAGTCGTCCGTGCATACAGCCTGGGGGTATCAACAGCCGTGGCGGATGTGGGGCTTGAGAAACTGGGCCTGTGTATCGGGAAGGTCAGGTTCTGAACCTGAATCTTAAAATACACAATCACACACACACACACACACACACACACACACACACACACAGAATGACACATAATCACACCCGTACACAAGCAGACAGAAATACACACCAACACTGAGAAACACACACGTTCATAGTCTCAGAATAAGAATACATTATTAATCCCAGAAGATAAATTATGTTAATTTGGGAGTTACAGAGTACCTGAAGATTTCGCAACCAGCTCTCTCCATCTCTCTCTCTCTCTCTCTCTCTCTCTCTCTCTCTCTCTCTCTCTCTCTCTCTCTCTCTCTCTCTCTCTCTGTCATATTCTTTAAC
>OMKY01212396.1:0-17324 GCA_900302395.1 Bregmaceros cantori | reverse complement strand
GGAGGGAGAGAGGGAGAGAGAGGGAGGGGGGGGGGGGAGAGAGAGAGAGAGAGAGAGAGAGAGAGAGAGAGAGAGAGAGAGGAAATATGAATATTCATATTCCTAACTTTGCAAATGGTGTCCATTTTAGGAGTTAAGTAGAGACACATCACCCTTTGGCTTGGTATTAATATAATTATATGCATTTTTTCACACAATTTCACTTTTTCAAAAATCCTCTGAACAAAATAATCCGATTTCGATTTCAAATCAATTTTTTACTAGGTTGGACTAGTGTGAAATGAAACTGAGGGTGTTTGTGTCTGCACTTGACAAGGTGTCGGCTGACGGGCGCCCTGGCCACGGCCTGCGGAGATGACATTGTGCGCGTCTTCAAAGAGGACCAGCCCAGTGATGCGATGGCGCCAGTCTTCTCGCTGGCGGGCGTGGCCAACAAAGCACACAGTCAGGATGTCAACTGTGTGGCATGGAACCCACGGGAGGCGGGTCTACTGGCATCGTGCAGCGACAATGGAGAGGTGGCGCTCTGGCGGTACCAGGAGTGACTTCAGTATTCCGACCCCTCCGCTGTATTTACAAGCTGCGTACTGATCAAAGGTCCTTGAATTCAGTCGTCTTGGACATCAACGTTTGTTTAATGCTTGTGTTGGTCACCCCATATATCCTTCTCTAGGTTTTTCATGGAGAGAGACTGGATGCACTGCTAGATTTATTTTCAATCTTCACATTTTTTTTCAGTAGCAGTTTCGGCGCCTCACTAACAAAGTTTCACTGTAGAGTAGAAGTGGACAATATACAGAAAAAACAATGACATTTTTTTTTCACAATTAACATGTGCCTCTTTTTATTAAATACGGTCAAAGATACAAATACCGTGATATAAATGAATGCACCGTAGATTAATGTATAGCACGAAGTACAATAATGTAATAAAATATACCAATGTCAAAACTGATTTAAAATTGTGGTTGCTGGCTGGGTGGCCAATGCCATGTCATTGGTTGGAAAAAATTACGAGCAATTACATCTGGCAATGCGTTCTTTACCTTCCTGTGTATGTATGATCCTTTTTAAAAACACATGGTGCATGTCCACTAGTTGAAATAATTCTAAAGCACTGATCGACAGCTGTCCAGTTCCTTCAATAAATGTGTTATATTAACATGAAGTCCAAAAAGGCAAACTGATTGTGCGCTTATAAATGTATAAAGAATGAGCTAAAACAATGATATTACAAGTGTTTTTATTGGAAATATTTGTATTCAAAAGGGCAATAAATCCATTCCACTTTGCATTGCATGGCTGTATTTACAATGTGATAAGATGGTACCACTAGGCTGGGATTTTGTATACAGTAAAAATAAATTCAATCTACACTTATTACCAAGTGACTGTTCAGCGCTCTTTACATTTTTCTTTGATACTGAAATCTAAACAAAAACACTGGCTGTGTCTGAAATCGTTCCCTACTCCCCATATAGTGCACTCAACAGCAACGACCGAGATTTCGGATACTAGAGTCGGCGCTGTCTAAATTATTATAAAATATAATTATAAAATTCAAAAATCATCACAAAAAAAGTACTTACATTTATACATTTTTGCCGTGATCAGTCGCTATTTACTCCCGCCGTGCCATTTTTTTTTAGTTTAGGTCATTTTAAAATGTCTTGCAAAGCATTATGGGTTATATTGCTCCGTCTAGGGTACATCCGATGTCCACTACTTTTTGCGGTGCATTGTGGGATACTTTCAGTGCACTATATAGGGTACATGGAGAATTTGGACACCCCTAGAAAATGGCGTGCGATAGGGAGCGATTTCGGACACAGCCACTGACTTAACAGGAGAAGCCAAAATGCCGTACATGGGAATGTGATTGATGGAAAGGACCGCTCCCACCCCGATGATGAACGGATACATTGGCTTTTTAATGACTATCATTAGTTCTGTCATTCACTTTATCAATACTTGATTGTAGATGAAGAGGTTTCTTTACTCCCCTGTGGGCATGGACCAAACTCACAGCCAGATACAATAGGTTTGAGCATTCAATCACTGTCCACTTTGCAGAATGAATGTGAATTCAACAAAATGTCTTGTTCAAAGAGCATCTTGATCACAATACAATAACACAATAAAACAATACAATATTTAGGGGTGTTTGTAAAAACATTTTCATGGAAGAGTAGGTTCTTCTTTGCTAAAACTAATGTGGAAATGCGTACCAATAAATGCAGATAGTCAGACATTCAAACATGTATGCAATAAATGATTCTGGGGATTGTCCCAATTTAATACATTTTACATCTTAATGTTTTAAAGGGATGACATATGCATTTAGTATTTACCCACAAACATACACATCCCATTGCTGAATTTATTTAATATGACCATCAATGTTCCATTTATACATATTTCCATAGGAAACAAGTTTAAACTCCCCCTGGACAAAAGAAATTAGGAACTCTTAGAAGCCTAGAAATTATTACATGTACCGAGCGCCAGGGGCACACTCGATATGCTTAGCTAGGCAGGTCACAGGGACACTGTAGTTCTAATTTTGATGCAGAATGGGTTCCGATTACAATTACTGAATGGATTGGCAATTTATCCTATACATTTTACAGACACTGTTCTTGGTGTGCATTACTTGGGACAGAATGTAAAGATACAGTAATTGTTTCTACTGCGAGATTGAGGTCGCAGAGCTCGCAGTGTCCCTTTAATACAAACAGTTTTTCACACTAGAAATTGGAAAAAATTACATCCTCTTAATATTTATCTAGAGTGGAGAAGCATTAAATACATTTATAATCAACATAACATTGATCATTAAATACTTGTCAAATGCATCACATTACCACTAAAACAACTACCGACTTCTTATGCCAGCTATTTCTAATCAGTCTTGCACAAGATTCTTTTTTTTTTTTATATAACAGAATAAAATATGACATTTTACAATCCTTGTCTCTGAAATCACCATTTCAGGCTTTGCATTTCAGTAAAAAGGAACCAAATTGTCAGAATGCCATCATTAAAAATATTTTCTTTTTATTTAAAATCTAGCCAACTGTGTCCCTTTTTGGAATAAAATACAGAGAACTCACCATTCGGCTTGAGAGTAATACAAATAATTCTTCATATCAATCTTTTTCACGTATCAAAGGAAAACAGGAAAATCCTAAATTCACTAATCATGGTTGATCCGACATGCAAAGAATGGATGAATACAGGAAACTTGACGTGGCATGTGTAGTCCTTTCTCATGCATCCACAGCATCTTGGACATCTAATTCTACAAGTCACAGGCAAACCAGCCGCAATGTAGAGAGAGTTTGTTAATTCGCATCTGTAGCCGGTAGGATTCGTGCCATCGAGGAGAGAAAAGGTGACGAGATGTCATGGGCATTTACTCGACATGAAGAGTCTGATCCATCGTGCGAGGAGCAAGGCACCAAACAGCACCGTGTAACTGAACAGGACAAACTTGAGGAGTCCCCGGAACCTCCGTAGGAACCTGAGGGCCAGCGGCTCCAAGCCCAGCTGGGAGCCACCACGAAGACCCTGGTGGTCCACCGCTTGTCTGTGTCCCATTGGTGTGTAGCAGACGTCGGCATGAGGGAGTCTCTAAAGAAAAAAAAATGGCATGACATGGATTGGTACGGTTGGGATGTTGCGAAAGGTGAAAAGAGGACATGAAATTGAAGGCGCACAAGCGTCACACTTAAGACATCCCTTTACCTCAAATTTGTATACAAATTTAGATTCATCGATAATAATCAACTCATTTGATTATCCATTAATAGGCAGCAATTAATCGTTTACTTGGCCGATTCTTTCATTCTATATGTTGTGCCCTGACCATTCACAGAACACTGTTGAGCCCCAAATAACACATAATAAGAGAAAACACAATAACTTGGTACGGAAGAGTAGGCACTCTATACTAATAAAAAAATAGAAATGTTAGCAATATATGGAGACGAAAAATTGGAAATGTAATACATGGCAATACATGGAGATAGCAAAACCACCAAAAAGTTTGCAATATTAATATTGCTAAATTTCAATAATTAAGGTTTCAGGTTAATAATTGTTCCGTTTTTAAAAGGAAAAGCCGATTAATCGATCAAAAAATAAATCAGCCCTATACAAATGAAATCAGAGCAAGGATTTGCTGACCTGTGACTTTGAGTCATTTGCCGCATCATGTTCGTTGCTTTATGCCACAGTCCGCTGTCAGGGTTAAGTTTACTGTAAGCTTATGCCTGTTAGGGATTATGAAGCAATTTCTTAATGCCCTGCTTGGATGCGGATGTTGGCTTGTATTTTTACAAATGCATCCTGTTCACAGAGGAAACTACATCACTGCAAAATTGTAGATCAGGACCATGATTGAGGCTACAACATTAAAGCAACAGACCACTTCAACAATCTATCTTCTAACAGGATGACAAATCATATTATAAATGAATGCCTTAGTTGATGCAAAAATACCAGAATATGTGTATGGTGTAATGTTTCATTTAGGACACATACAATTAACAATATAACAGGGTAATGTTTAACGAAACAATATTTTAGATTTTTTTTTTATTATTAAAATACAGTAAGGACAAGATAAAATGCATACTGTGGCTTGTGCTGGACACATTAATAATGCAAATTCGGACACATTAATAATACCAACTGCTAGATATATCTGTTATAAGCTATATTGTTGTTAGAACACTGTATGATTAGTGTAGTAGTGGTAGTAGTATAATAGCAAGTGCACACTTCCATTCAAAACGTACCTCCTTGTAATTCCTGGATATTTCTGTTAAATCCATCAAGTAGCGTCTGTTTCTCTGATGTCAATGAAGAAGTGGAACAGCCATGCAGTCTGGAGCGAAAACACAATTCAACAAAAAGTTTGTTAAATTGATTTAGAATCCATTCAGATTACAACGCGAGAAAAGCATTGCATACTCAATTTTAAATGTACAGCAGAACACGTCTGGGTGTTCTGAAGTAAGTTTCCCAGAGAGAGTAAATCAAACTGCATTTAAAAATAAAAACTGGTGTGTGCACATAACACATTCCAGCTGACTCACCCGATCACCATCTCCTACCTTCAGTCATTGCCTTGTCAACTTCAGAGTGAGAAGAACAGAAATCATAGCTCTGAGCTGGTCTACACACAGAACCAACAAAGTACCAGTTAGTGTTGTCAGAGTTTACTTATTTTGAAAGAAAAAAAAAAAATTTCTATGTGTCCACTCAGTGCACACAAGCCTCGATATGACGTCCGACAGAGAAGAGGGCACGGGGAAAAGGAGGGTTGGGGAATGACTAGCCACAGGGAGAGAGGAAGGAGAGCGGATGAGTGGTTTGCCAGACAGAGGCAGAGCCCTTAGCAGAACGGCTTTAAAAGCCTCAGGGGATGGACCTTAATGGCTTCTTAATGGATGGATGTCATAGGGTGCACCTGCTCCTCTGTATTCTGATTTAGAATAAGCAGCGAGTGTTGTTCTAATGCTGTGTACGTCTGCAATGATGTGATGCGTTAGGCAGATAAAGAGGGGATGAAGCATTGAGGCGTTGCCCAGGTCGGATCCAGTCAGACCAGATATAGACTCGCCTGCAAAATCAAGTTTATTGTCGACATTCAACATTAGTCAATACTAGCCTCCAGAGATGTGACCAACTCCCTCTTTCAAGTCTCAAGTCCTTCTTGGGCAAGTCAAGTCAAGTCCCAAGTCAACTCCAAGTCATGTCATCATTAACATGCTGTCATTTTAGCTCCAGAATCTAATTTGAATAAAGTCAAAATAAAGTAATAGTTTTGCTTTTATAATAGCATCGTTTGATTTTTTTTTGCTACTTTATTAAAATCACATTTTGGGGCTAAAATGACAGCATGTTAATGATGACTTGATTTGGAGTTGACTTGGGACTTGCACAAGAAGGACTTGAGACTTGAGACTTGAAAGAGGGACTTGTCACATCTCTGCTAGCCTCGCAAGCCAGACGCAATGAATCGCTCACACATTGGACATTGCCTACTAAAAGGGGTACAACGATTAGTCGATGACTAATCGATTATGAAATTCGTAAACTAATGCAGTAATTAATTAATCACCAAGGAGTTGAATCATTGTTATTGTCGGCAGGTTTTTAGCTGAAATTTAATATCACTTAATGATTTCTGAAAATCCAAATTATGATTATAATTATGGTATTCAACATTATTGATCAAAAATATGAAGAAAACCATCAAAATATTAGCAGTTAACAAATTAGCAGTGGTTAACATAATTGTTGCACATTTGTTTGCTAATGTGAACAAAAATGTATTTAATTTCAAATTGACAAGATTAATTTCTGTGTTAATGTACATTTTGGAGGGGATTTTAAAGTAAAAAAATCGAACCGATTAATCAACAAATCGCTTCAATAATCGACAACTAATCGACTATTAAATTCATCGTTAGTTGCAGCCCTATGTACTATGCGTTGGGTTTTGGCTTGCCAGGCTAAGTCAATAGTGGTTTGTTGTACACATAATAAACTATAAATAAAGCACTCTTAATGAGAGCACAGACCTCTACCAATACATGCATCCTTGCGTCAATTGCAACCAATCCTGGGGAGAAAAAAAAATCTATCAACAGTTATTAACCCTTTCAGTGACAGGGACTGATATTTGAAGGTCTATCAAATATCCTGAATATCTTGTCCAAAAGGTGTGTAAAAAATGAACTCAGAGATTGCAAACCTGTGCCGTAGTGATACAAAAAAAATGTACTTTTAGTGCTAGCAGTATGTGTGGCAACCCATTATCAATGCAAATGCTCGTAGAGTAGCACGATTGAAATTGACGCCACCGGTGAACATGGCAACTACATTTCCCACGGAAGTCTGTTCACGTGACCGTGGTAAGCTCCCAACGATCTATCTGTAAGTTGGTGATTAAGTATGATTGATTATGTTACTTTTAGGCTAAAATAATGCACCAAAATGTAATCACTCCTTCCGTTGGTCATTTCCATCAGTTCTACTAAATTTCATCCAGATCCGTGCACAACCTTTTCATCCATCCTAGTGACAGACAGACAGACAGACAAATCAACGTGACCAAAAACATAACCTGCTTCCGCGGCACAGCCCCAGGCGGTCTAGGCATTTTGAGCTAGGCCCACCCCATCACCCCACCTGTTTCCATTGTGCGTAATTGCATTGCCACTGAAACGCCACATTTTGGGCCTACCTGACTGTTTCTACGCCCCTGGTAGCCTCCGTGCTAACCGACCGCTGTTAACCGATGCCTCATAGTCCTTGGAGTGGACAGTTCACGGTCATGATTACGCTAAGATGCCTGAATTTACTTTACATTAACTAGATTTATGTGGGTGTGTGTGCGTGAGCGCCCAATCTATTATTCACCGGCATAATATGTATATATGCGCCTTGATTTCCATACTTTGACAAAAACATTTTTAATGATTTAAAATTCCTGGGCCTCTCGTCTCAGTAAAATTGCTGTCAGATCACGTAAAACTGACAAATAAAAGTGTGCCAACGTTAAATCTCTGCACGGGCAGGACGGAATTATGAGGATTCTGTGTTGTTCTAAACCTTCCGGATGCCTTTATCTCGGAGCACCTCGAGCGCATCACTCATTTCACGCGGCTGTAGCCAGGGTCTGCCACAATCCCACGCTTAGTTTACCCACACGTTACATATACTGTCCATTTCACTGTTCGTTTAGCCAGCTGATCGACAACGGATGATGACTGATCTGTACGTTGATGGCCTCAGATAGAAGAAAAAATATATATGTATAAGTACAATCAGCAAGTAAAAATAAATGAATATAAATGAAACATTAAGTAAAATATTAAAAATTATATATAAAAATGTCAATTGTAGTTGCCTTATAAAATGAACATAAAGCGGTAAGATATAACACTTAACTGCACGTATACATAGGCCTGTGCAATTTTGCCAAAAAGTAAAATCCCAATTTTTATCCTTGATATCTCGATTTTCGATTTAATTTCGATTTCATGAAGAAAAGACAAAAAACATCAAAACCAAGATTTTCGTAATTCCTTTTTTAAATGTTGCACACTGTGTCCACCTTTGAAATAAAGAAAAATGTTATTTATAGCGTTGCTGTGATAAAATGTTCTACAATCATTCTACAATCATTCAAGTTAAAATTAAATTCCGATTTGACGATTTCCCTGTTTTTTTATTTTTTCAACCCTGTGAGCAAAAAATAAAAAGCTTTTTTTGCACAGCCCTACGCATACGTCTACTTCACCGTACGTGCTCCCACCAAGATGTCTGCCGCCGCCAAGCCGTGACGTCACCGTGCAACAGCCCTATTGGTTGACTGTATACATAAACAAAGCGCGTCACCGACCGTAAGCTTCCAAAATGCACTACTACTACTGTACTACGATGGTGATGACGACGACGCCGATTCAGATGGCGACGCGTTTTTGCATGGGACACGAATTAATGATTAACTCCTTGTCAGTGCACCACGTCCTCCGTGGAGTGGAGAAACAACACGCACCACCACCAGAGTACATAGGAGAGGTGACATGTAATAGAAAGTCGATAATGTTAGCTGCTACCCGGGGTGAGATGAGGGCTGGGATGAACATTGTTCGAAATGCGTAGATATATTGGTGATGAGGGCTTCAATTTCACAAAAAATCCTAAGAAATACATTTGTGGAGGTATGGGAAACTGAACCATGGATTTTTCTGTAGTGAAGATAGCGAAATAAATTAATTTAATTTCACATGGCACACGAATTAATGATAAATTCCTTGTCAGCGTACCACGTCCTCCATGGAGCAGAGACAACGAATACATGCCTCCGACACACGCACCACCACCAGAGCACACATGAGAGGTGACATGTAATAGTTAGTCGGTAGTGTTAGCTGCTACCAGGGTAAGATGAAGGCTGGGGTGAACACTGCTCGAAATACATAGAGATATATTGGTGATAAGGGATTTCAATTTCACACAAAATCCTACATTTATGCAGCTATGCGAAACTCTTCAGCTACCGTCGTTTATATCAAATAATGGATTTTTCTGTAGTGAACTTATACATTAAATTTAAAAAATGTAAAAAAGCAGTACATCTGCCAGCCGCAGTATCAGTACCTGCAGCCCACAAAAAAGCATATTTCGTAGTGAAATTAGGTAGTGTTGGTCACCCGGTAATTTAATTTGAAATCAATTGCCGAACACTGGGTTGTTTTGGATTGTTTTTCCGAATGTATCGTTCGGTTTGGTAAATGATAAAATTGAATGGGGCAACAGAAGAAATGGCGCCATGTTCACCCCAGTTGCTTAACGGCGCCACCTCGTGGCTGTTCCCATAATACAGGCCAATGTCGACGCTTCGCATGTAAACGCTTCACCACCAGCATGGCAGCAGCTGTGAGAGCTCACCTCACTCGCGGCCTCAGAGGTCGTATCTCCCGGCTGGGACAGCGTCCTTTGCCCGCAGACACAGACTGGAGCCTGCTCGGCTCGAGTGTAGGTCCACCGGTGCTACTGCATTCCCGCTGCCCGTCCCTGCGGTACTCCGACTCGGCTCCGCGGCGTCTGACTGCCGTGGAGAAAGAGCAGGTGACGTCAGATTTTACATGCGCATGAAATGATGGTATTACATAATTTACAATTTACCATAATTACAATAACGGACCACTTTTATAATTGTATTCTTGTTTTGTACTTGCATACTTGGCGTTCTGAAAATACTATCCATAATATCTAGAGTGCAAGACTTCATACTGGTCAACTTTGATATTCTTTGCTCTATTCTATGGTTCTGTGTTCAGTGCTCTGTTGGTTCCTCTTCAACAAGGGTGGACTGGCAGTACGGCATACAGGGAATTTTCCCAGTGGGCCAACACCCCTAGAAGGGCTGGTGATTTTTTTTTTAGTGGTAAAAAGGGTGTTGTTATTTACACTTTTAACATTTTAGCAACTTTTTTTCTCTTTAACTGCACCTCTGAACATTCGGGATGTGCAGTGGAAGTTGTGTAAACATAACGCGGTGCGGCTGTCAAAATGGCTGCCGTGACGTCACATGGCCAAGCCCTATTATGGGCCGGTCTAAGTCAAAAATGCCCCGGCCGATTTCTTCTCTCAATCCAGGCCTGTTCTTTAATCATTGAGTACGGTACAATTTCCAGATAATGGGACGTTTAGGAACAAAAATAACTTTGCTGTAGCTATTATAAGTAGGCCCCTGAAAACAAAGCTAAGCAAATTTGAGGCAAATCCACCCGGTGAAAAGTTATGGACCAAACAAAAATTCTGCCGTCTTGAATAGGGATGTTGCAGTGACATCACGGCTTGATAGCATCCGGTCAGATGAACAGAATTATTTCCCACCCCTACTTTTACCCCATAATAGTCATCTGCGCCAGAGCTGCACTGCGAAGCAGTTTATGTTTTTAGTCGCGTTGGTTGGTTTGTCCCCAGGATAACTGAAAAGAGTACATTTTGGTGCATTTCTGTAGCCTATAAGTAACATAATCATACTTAATCACCATCTTACTGATAGATCGATGGGCGCTTACCCAATCTTTTCATGTTTGCATGTCAATTAATTGCTGTTCCTTAATTAAATAGCCAAAGACAAATGACTGTCACTTTTAATCAACAGGCCTTGTCTGAGCTGCGGGTCAGTGGCTGGACGGAGGTAAAGGACCGTGAGGGGGTCTACAAGGAACTCAGGTTTAAGAGTTTCAACCAGGCGTTCGCTTTCATGACTCGTGTGGCCCTGCAGTCTGAGAAGATAAACCACCACCCGGAGTGGTCCAACGTGTATAACAAGGTCAACGTCACACTCACCACGCACTCCTGCGGAGGACTATCTCAGCGAGACATCAAAATGGCCAAGTTCATTGACAAAGCCTGCAGTGACAGTTGACGGTTGTCACATGCTATCCGTACAAGGAGAAGCGAATGATGGACAGAGGAAATGCAGCCCAATAGAATGTTCTAGTTGTCAAGGATGGTGCTCGTCTGAATACCTGTGTTCACACCAAATCAGAACATCTTTCAAAGGTCTTCTCTAACAATCTCGGACATACCATTCAGAAGTTACATGCAGAAATGTAAATAAAACTTTGACCTGCTGGTGGCGCTAGAGCGTTTGAGCTGGGGTCCTGCAATTTGCAAACATTCTAACATACGGTTGCAAACATATGACCTGTCTTTCATTGTTGATGTGCGGATATAAACAATACTGCAACATAATAGAGTTTGAAAACACCACATCAAGGGCCCACTAGAGAAGTCAGGCTGGTTTACTGCTACTGACACTGGATTAAGTTACACTACCTCAGTCGTTTGGCAGAGTGGTTAAAGACGCTGCACCTAACGTGCCCACATTCATGTTAATGGCAGTCTATTGCAGTGTCTGCAGTGACACTGGTTTGACTGTGGTGACGCCAGAGAAAAAAATAAAAATAAACCTACCTCTTTTGAGTTGGTGCCACAGAAGAATGGACAAGAGGGCGGAGATGTGAATTCAAGTCAAATTTGCCTCTTGTTGTCATCCATGCAGGTTGTTGGAGGGGAGACATTTGGAAGCGTTTGTATACATTATCATAATATCCCTGCAGCGCAACATATGAGGTGTAATAATGCCTCTTTTCTCGCCAATTACAAAACGTTAAAAGGCTCTTTTCTTGATGGTTGGTTAATTGACGCATAAGAGTAATAATTGAAATGTTATCACAGACATTCTTGTCGTTTTGGTTCTCAGAAACCCAACATGCCTATAATGAGCAAAAGGCCTAGCCTGGTGAGCCAGAAGCAACGCATCGTCCGCACATCGCTAGGAAAACTTGAAAATGTGTCAATCAAATCGTGTTATCCAGTCACAGCGCAAGAGGTGGGACAAGCAGCGTGGAGGCGTGACAACCAGACTTCGCCCACGTCTTGAGTAGCCTGTACAAACTCCCCTCACCTCCGCGCTGATTGGTCGATTTGATTCCGTACCGACAGCGACCCTGATTTTCCCAGACCTAATGCGAGCGTCTAGCGGTGTGCGATGCGTGGACGGTGCGTTGGCTCTGGCTCACCAGGCTATAATAGGCCTGTTCACGCGAACACAACTCATCTCACAAAATACTACTTGCAGATAACATACGTCATACACAGCATGTAGAATAGATGAATAATGTACGTCAAGACATTTTATTGTTGACACACAAATTGATATCTCTACACCTTTTTATAAGTCATACCTGTTTTAACAATGCCATTTTTTTCTCTTTACCACGTTTCTGGTGTGCAGAGGTAAGACAGAAAAAGTTAATGCAACCATAAATAATTGTAATAAATATCAAGTAAATGTACAGCACACATTTTTTTCCTCATATTTGAAGCACAACTTTGTATGTCCTAAGAAGTCCTTTACATCCTCCGACCTCCCGTTGTCGGCCCCATCAGTATAGTCATACATTAGCAGGCGACTTCCGATAGCAGCAGAAACGTACCCTTTGAAAACAAGTACCGGACATTGGTTAAAAACAGCAAGTGTTGTCTGCCTCGTTGGCTAGCTCACTTCCCTTTTCTCCGACAGGAGAAACTTTTTCACTTTTTTTTTTGCTGACCAGGAACAAAAGCTAAGCAACGAAGATGATAGCTGGCCCGTTTGGAAGATTTGTAAAAAAATAAAAATCCCCCCCCCCCAAAAAAATATTCAAAATAAAAACAGCAGAAATGTGCTCAAAGCAAAACACCTCACCCCGTCAGTGTGTAGAACAATTTCACAGGAAAGTAGTGCAAAAAAATAAACGGCAAAACATTAATTTAAAAATACAATGAATAAATCTTCAACACCCCAATGTTAAAGTGTACATTTCTGTTACCCATAGATTTAGTTGTTTTTTTTGTACAATAGTAGGTGAATGCCAGTCCTGGCCTAAACGCCTCATCACTGTCATCATACATACAACCACACACACGCACTCGCCCACACCAAAAGACAAGACTGGTCACTCGAGTCGGTAGTAGGGCTGAAATTATTTTTATCATCAATTAATCGGTTCATTGTTTATTTAAAAATTACTTGTTTTGCTATCTTCACGTATTAACATTTCCAAGAGTGTACTCTTCCGTGCTAACTTATAACATATTATTTATATTTTAAGATTTCCCCCAGGGTATCCAGCAAAAGCATCGCGCTTCACGACTAGAGCCAGAGAGAGATCAAGAAACCCAGGCCTCACAAATGCAAAGGCCCCGGCTCCCAACGTCCTCGTCCGCCGCGGCTGTTAATACCCCAGCGTTTAGGCACGGGTCGACGATTGTCTGAATCAGTACTCAAAAGTTACGGAGGTGGGCCACCAGGCCGTTAACTCCCAACCTTACTTATTTATTTTTATTGGTTGTGTTGCTGTGGGGCTTAACAGTATTCAATATCAAAGAAAATGGGCGGGGACATGACACTAGGAATAGAGACTGGCATTGGGAACAACATATTCAACATGTTTGAGCAAAGAATGGGCCAAACAAGGAAGCAAATAATTTCTGCAGATTAATTGATTATCAAAATTAGTTGCCAATTATTTCAATAATTGATTATCATCAATTAATCGGTTGCAGCTCTACTCTGTTAGGGGTATGCATCTAACAGTTTGAGTTAAGGTCAGATTGGAGGCGTTCCGATACAAGTACACAGTCCTGCTAAGCAAATTGAGTTTAAAATCAGCCTTGTGTAAATTCAACGTTATTCAATGTGTAACCCAAAAAGGGAACATTTTTAAAAGTTTGTTGTGTTTGCAGAGGAGGACCATGAGATCTAAGCCCTAGCTCGTAGGATGGTTAGATTCTTTGCTGCTAATGACACTTCAATATTCAATAATATTCAACCGTGCTGGAGAGCAAGAACAGCATTTTATTTTCTATTAGTGGCTTTTTTAAAGCACTCATGTCCTTTAGGCAATTAGCTTTATAATTTGATACACACTGTCAGTCTTCCAAGATACCTTCAACACAAGTAAAAGCTCATTGACCTCCCACATTTTTAAATATGAACGACTTGTGAACAACACAAATTGTTTGAATATAAAATAGTTTGACACTCTGTAGAACACTTCCTGAATTTTGTCCCCCCCGCATGCCTGACTTAGAATCAACAACAGTTTCATTGCCTCCACTACCACCCCCCAGCGCCCTAGCAGAACAGTGGATCAAATAAATAAATGAACCCAACCCTTCCCACTCACATTTTCTTCCAAATGAAAAGCCACTCGGTCGCACATGCGATACTAATACTACTGTGATACATCGGGCCAAATATCACAATATGTAGTCGAAATACCACCAGTGCTAGTCAATATGGTGGCAAAAGCATTGTTGCTTCCCACGTTTTTCACTTGAGCAGGCCACCAGAAGAGGTCAGTGCTTGGCGAGTCGCACACATACACACACATACAGCAAAACACAACTTTGCATGGTACATGCATGTGTAAACACACACATTGGTGAGGAGTAGCAGCGGTAAAGGCTTTTATGTGACATAGTTGGCCCAGGGCTTTGATTGGCCAAATAGCTCCTTGGACAGAATAGATGGAGAATAGATGGAGAAAGGAGAATTACGCCTGCCAGTGTGGTCATCCTGTTCTTAAAAGAAATAAAAAGATTGACCCGAATAAAAATAAAAGTAAATGAAGTTCACATTAAATGAATCTTAGCATAGGTCAGGTCAACATGCCCGCACACACACACACACACCCACACACCATATTCCCTTCGTAAGCCTGTTCTATCAAGAACCTCAGTCCACCGCTTAGAGAATCTCCACAGATTGTATTGAGTGTATTGGAGTTGCTGTTTTTTCACAGACACCAACCCGTCTGCATACCTGCTGGAGTTGCGTTTCGACAAGCGGGTGTGCTTGCTAGTCCAAGAAGGCTTCTTGTGTGTTGGGGGTGGGGGGCCCTAATCTCAACTGTACGAACGTTGCTTACAATCAAGGTTTCGGCACAAGAGTTTTGTGCTATTCAATTGCAAGAAGGTCCTGGGTTCAAACCCATTTGGACTATTCTGTGCGCAATCGAGCAGTCTGAATTTTGGCAAGCCAGCATGGAGCATAGGAAGGCAGTCTAATCACAGCTAAAACTTGTCGACAACTCTTGAGTGTAACATCTGGTAGTGTATCCCCGGAAGCAGTCCAGATTGGTGCATCAGGGGAAAGCCAAACCAGAGCGGCTGAATACGTCGTAAACTCGGGCAATGTAATCACAGATTCGAAAAATCAAATGGCGACACTGCACTACTATGTTTGACGAGAAATGTCAACAAAGTGCTATTGACTTGACTCATATTGATGAAATACACTGGAACAAACACCATCCCGTCTGGATTACTCATTCAGTTTCAATATGGCCCACTGTCATTGCAACAGGCAATGGATTTTAGCACTAAAATCTATTAGTGCATTGTATCTGGCACTGGGCACCGGATCCCCGATGGCAAGGGAAGGAGTCCATGAGGCTCCAGGCAGGCTGCACCGTTAAAAGTGCGATGCACAAGGAATCCGGTGGGAGCGTCACAGCCTGCCTTACTTCACATTAAGTCGTCGTCAGATGCAGTTCACTGCTTACTTGATCCTCCATGCATGTCAAGAAATGCTACGCTATTCTTCAGGTGCCAGCACTGGCTCAGCCTCCAACTCCTCAAACACCCATTTATGGCGCAAAGTGGGATAGCGCGAGGGTTGGTTCTTGGTTTGGAACTGAATTGATTTACGACCAGTGTGTATTGCAAGACCGGTGTAATAATTTGGATTTGTTTAGCTGCAACTTGTGACTCCTGGTTGCAGCCATGCTCTCTCCATAGCCACATATCGTGTGACGTTTACTTCGGCCCCACCCCTTTACTCATATGTCCGTTCCTGACGTCCGGCTGGCGTTACGGTTTCTACATGAGCACACCACCGGCACTTTCTACAACAGATATGCAAGATGGTCACGTGGTGACTTCGATCCGATTAGAAAATGCTAGCGTAAAGAATGGCAAACCCCACCATCCGATACTTTCTCCAGTTAGAATATTTCCATGGTTGACCCTCGTATCATGGCGGCAACATTGTTGCAGTTTTATCTTTAGGTGTTGGGTCTAAGGTGTTCTGTCTGGAGCTGGGAGGACAAGCCGGAGGGCGGTGCTAGCCGCTGAGTGGGTCTTCGCGGTAGTGTATGGCGTAACGCAACTTGTCCAACATCACCTCCAGGCTGGTGTACTGCGGTAGCTTCACCATGAACATGCATGTCTCTACACGAATATGCCGTGAATCTGGGGAGCCTGAAAGACATGCAGAGTGCACACAGACATTCAGCTTGCAAAATGATTGTGACATCAAAATACTAGGGCTGAAGCTAACGATTAATTTAATCATCGATTCATCGGCCATTTTTACTGATGATGAATTGATTAATTGGTTCATTGTTTGGAACGATGTTCGGAACGATATTCCGAACAATGGAACATGGAACCTGCTGAAACATTATTAAAAGTTTGCAATTTCAATATTGCAAATATTTTGCTGTTTCGCTATCTTCACTTATTGTCAACATTTCCAAGAGCTTACTCTTCCAGGTTAACATATTGGGCTTTCACCAAACTTTTAAAATTATTTCATTATGTTATTTTTATAGTTTGTGTTGCTGTGGGGGTTAACTGTGTTCAGTATCCAAGAGAATGGGCCAGCCATGACACGAATAATGGAGACTGGCATTGGGAACAACATATATTCAACACGTTTAGGCCAAACAACGAAACGATTAATCGCCGTCGATTAATTGATTATCAAATTGGTTGGTGATTATTTCAATAAATGAAATTTGATTATCATCGATTAATCGGTTGCAATAAATTCTGCAATAAATTGGTGTTTTTGCTTCTGCCAAACCTCTGGAAAACCTGGCTAGACATATATTCCTTCAATAACTAATTTTAATTCATTTTAGATCTGCATCTGGCCATGGTTATGTCAGCAGGACCTTCCTGGGGCAAATAATCCGTCTGGTCTAAATCCAAGATAGGGTATCAACGTCGTACCAGCAGTTCCGTCGGGCGGAGCTATCTTCATGGGGTAGGGCGGTACGTGGGCAGTGTCGGGCCCTCCGTCCTTGCAGGGGCACGTGAAGGGGATCCGCTCTTGGTTGCAGGCAAACTTTATGAAGCGTGATAGCTCCTCCTGACTGAAGGCCTCCATGGCCTCCCAGAACAGCTCGATGTGGGGGTCGGTCTGCATCAGACCCACCTGGTACATGGTG
>OMKY01212390.1:0-15000 GCA_900302395.1 Bregmaceros cantori | reverse complement strand
CAATTTCCCCGTCCACCTAAGCGTAGCGTATTACTGCGTGTCTCAGCGTGGCTGACAGCTCGCGGGTAGAGAGTCGAGTAGGGCCCCACCAAGTGGCCGCACTGTGTCATCACTCCTGCCCGCAACCAATCACTGTTAATAAACTATTTCCACTAACTGTGCCCCCCGAAGTCACACAAAAGTACAGGAGCCATTTCTAACACACACATCTCAGACCTTCATAGTTTAACATTTAGAAGTAAAAACAACTGCGTTCGAAATTGTTCCCTATCCCCAACTGCCTAATCCCAATATAGTGCGTCAACGTTTAGTGTACTCGACAGCAACGGCTGAGATTTCGGACACTAGAGGCGGCGGCATCAAAATTATTATAACATTATAAAATTCAACAATCATCAAATCAAAAGTACAAAAACAACTATTTGCTGTGGTTACTCCCACCGTCCCCATGTTTTTGTAGTTTAGGTCATTTTTAAAACATCTCGCAGTGCCTTATGGGTTATATTGCTTGGCCTAGGGTACATGCTCACTACTTTTCACGGTGCATTGTGGGATACTTTGAGTGCACTATATAGGGTACATGGAGTATTCGGACACTCTTACAAAATGACGCGCACGCCATATAGCGCACTATATAGGGAACAGGGAGAAATTTGGCTAGCTTCACCCAAGCTTACTTCTTTGTATTGCTTTATTGTATTGTATTTATGTTGGAGTGGGACTTAACATTGTTCAGAAACCAAGACAATGGGCGGGGAATGGAGGCATTGGGGATAACATTTGATAGAATACTTTTCTGGGTTCATGAATCACACAACTTACTCCATTTGATATGATATGACTATTCGGAATGAGATTGTGACGTCACGCTTCCAAAAATTCTGCCCGAGTGAGGAGTAGCACCTTTTCCTTTCAGGAGATACACACGGCATTGTTTACATTCCTGCACGTGCACGGAGCATCGAGCGCTGTGGACATGGCTGGGAATCACTGCTGGTAAAGGCTGTGGAGCATCATCGTGCAAGAAATCTGAGTTACATTTCTTTCGTTTCCACAAATGGAACCCCAAGTTGAAGACAAAAAGACGCCGTCTTGCTTGGCTGACTGCTGTGGGATGAGAAAACCCGACCACCAAATGTATCCTTCTTGTATTATAACCACTCTTTTAGTGTTAAAAAAATCTTTAAAAAGGTTTTTGGAAATGTTTTGTTCTTAACAGCTGAATAACTATAGCCTGGTGAGCCAGAACCAATGCATTGTCCACGCATCGCTAGACTTTTTTTTGAAATGGGTCTGGTAAAACCATGGTCAGAAAACGTAAAAAGAAAACAAAAAAACGTGTCAACCAAATCGTTGTATCCAGTCACAGCGCAGTAGGTGGGTCAAGCAGCGTAGAGTCGTGACAACCAAACTCCACCCACATCTTGCGTAGCCCATACAAAGTCCCCCCACATCGGCGCTGATTGGTTGATTAATTCCGTTCCACGGGCTTGCCTGATTTTCCCAGACCCAATGCAAGCGTCTATCGATGTGCGATGCGTGGAAGATGCGTTGGTTCTGGCTCGCCAAGATGCACCATGCCAGTAGGGACGAAGGGCACTCTGGGTAAGCCAGCACACACGCAGGGTGAGGGGAAAGCCTCTGTAGTAGGACGAGCTGCTGTTTCCCATCACAGCAGGACCAGAGTAAAATACGAGGGCTGTGGATGCACCAGACAGGGAGACTTCTGCTGCTTCCATCCCAGGACACCACCAGGCTGCTCACGTCTCATTCACTTACAGCGGGATGTGTGTATGCACACGTATGCACACACACACACACACACACGCACGCACAAACACGTTTGCACGCGCGCACAGACACACACACTTGTGTGCACGCACACACACACAGACAGACACACACGTGCAAGCATACACACACATGTGTGCACATGCACAAACGCACACGTGTGCACATAGACACACACACACACACACGCACAGATCTTCGATCTAAAGTTTCCTCCACATGGAAGTGTAGCGCTCGGCTGGCCTGCATTTGGCAAGAGCGAGCAACTCCTTACGTCAAAGTGAATTCCACGATGCATCAAGGCCAAAATCTACAACACGTACACACTGCCAGGAGTATTATACGGCAAACTGAATTGAACACAATTGAAACTCTCAGATGTCGTAGGAATAAGGGAACGATACAGACCGACGTCACTCACAATGGTGACTATCAAAAGCAGATCCAAATTGGCGACTCTGGAGAAGGATGTTGGTGCACAGTCTGCTCCAAGTGGAGAAATATGATGAAACATGGAACCATGATGAGTGTGCTGTTCCACAGCCAATGACATTTGCGATCTCTGAGTGCTTCTGGTTGGTTAATGGATGAATGGACACCTAACAGGCATCCCTAAGAGGTGCTATAAAACAAAGAAAGTCGGTTTTAGCAGGTAAATAAGCAAGTTTATACATGCCCACCGAGATGCCCCCTGCCTGCCTGGCGTCATCCCTCCCCCAGTCAGTGGGTAGCTGGGCTCAGGGCGAGGGGTAGTGTGTTAGGGGTTGGTGGTTGAACGGCAGAGAGAGAAAAAAAAGTGTGCTAATGGGAAACACACGTCCTACCGAACCTTCAATCTTTCTTTCCATAGCCACATTAAAAAAAAAAACACAAGAAAACAAGAAAACGCAAAGAGCCTTGAGCAGCGTCCAAAAGGCAAAGCATGATTTAGAAACAGGAGCTAAATCCAGCAATATAGTTGCTGCGCAATTACAAACGCAAACCAAACAACGTAAACTCACTTTAAGAGAGTGCCATACCAAGACACACAAGGAAGAGAAAAAAAATGTGCATTGTGGTCTCTTGTTTGTTCAGAGGTTAAAACCTGACTCCGCGAAAGACATCAATTCCAGCTTTGAATGTTTCCAACCAGAAAAAAACACAGTTTCTTCACATTTTTTACTTACAACCATCTAAAAACAATATTCACCTGATGTTTGAAGGTAGCCTGGCGAGTCAGAACCAACGTATGGTCCACGCATCGCACATCACTAGACGCTAAACTCTGCCCGCTAGGGCTGGGCGATATGGAAAAAAAAACCTCATATCACGATATGGATTACTTCATATCACGATAACGATATATATCACGGTATGCCGAAAAAACAATATAAAAATTCATTTTTGTCCGCTTTTTTAAAGTTATATCAACTTAAAGATTGCATAGTAACGATGCAATAAGTTAAATAAAATGACATTTTATTAAATTGTATATTTGTAACTCAAGTGTGACCATCACCTGCTCACAGATAAGCGGAAGGCTGACCCAGTGACTATTTTAAATAGAATAAAAAAATAAATGTAAATTAAGAAGAAAAGAAATAACTGGGGGGAAAAATAATTAATTGTACCTGAAATGCCGGCGAAAGGCACTACGGACGCGTGAGCGAAACCACAACAACCTTACTATGAATGGGGGCCGTCTTTAAATTCAGTGTCTTTAACTGCTTCGCCATCAACGATCGCCCTTCCCCCGCCCATAAACCCCAACCCCTTTTAGAGGTTGGAATGACCTAGAATATGATATACTTCATAAAGAGATCACATACCACCTAATTCCAATAATATTATCATTTTGTGACTGATGTAGGATGGATTGGCCTAATGTGGCCCCTTTTCTGAAGCGTCCTAGTGTGGGAATGTCAGCTGCCTAATGTGGGACAGTGAAATGTTGTTTTGAACAGTTGAACTTAATGTCAGACACATTGCCATAGTTTGTTTTTACCATAGTTCCACTGATATTCATTAGTTTAGGGAGGAGCCAGTGCCACTGGAGCTTAGGTGTCCCAAATTAGGCAGTGGCCCACATAAGGATGATCCACCCTACATTAAAGAAATCAACTGTCATGCACGGTGAAATGTAGGATCGAGAGACCCGTAGTTAGACTGTAGCAACAGCTGCAGTGACCCCAACATGCTAAACTGTGCCAGCGTCCCTACAACCCTTTGGGGAGTCGTGTAATTACACTTCTAGTATTTATATGACCATCAACGTGCCGATAATATGATGACATGAAAATCCTGTTTAGCTTTCTGCACCTCTCTAGCAGCCATGTCCACTGTGCTGAACTAGACTCCAGGGGATCCAAATAGCCTGGCTACACTCCAGACTCAAGGCCCATTTATACCGACTGTTAATAACGGAAACCGACACTTTCATCCGTTCTGTGAGTAGTTATATCCAGGGCTTTGAATCTATATCTTTTCCCAATCGGTTCATTCTGAACAGAAACAGAATTATAACGTTTCCAGTTATGAGTTCCGTTCCCGAAGTGGTTAGAAAAAAAATATTGTTCCCAGAACGGTTCATTTCGTTCCTGTCCGCTGGTAGCGAGGCGTTGCGTGTCGTGTTGAACCCACAACGACTCGCTGCAGAGAGTCGCTGCAAGTGTAGCGCTCTACAGCGGAGGTCGTTGTGTGTCCGGGCGAACACACAACAACCTCCGCTGAGTGCCCCGCAGCGATTCATACTTCACTAGTGCATGACAGATTTTATAAATACTCTTGTTTTATTTTTTAAGTTGTCCTAAAGTGCACTCTTTTGAGGAATGAAATAAAACCAGTATTAACCGGTTACCATTATTTATAAATAAGTGTTCCAGAACATACAAAATATTAACATTTCCGGTTTTGTTTCTGTTCCCTGGAAAATAAAAAAAAATCCCAGTTTTCGCTTCTGTTCCGTAAACCGGTTCAAAGCCCTGATTATATCCGTCCACTGGTCAAGAGTTTGGCTATCCGGTGAGCTACGGACGAGACGGAGTAATATCACAGGAAACTGTGGAGGCAGTAGAGAGTCAGGGTCTGGCAGGGTCTCCCTCGAGTAGTAACCTAGTCTAACCCTAAAATGGAGTGCAAGTAAATAAAAATGATGCCATTCATGTTAGGTTTGGCCGATATTCACATTTTCAAATCACAAAATTGCCGACTGAAAATATCACGATATCTGATATTATTCTCACAAAAAAAAGAAATAGGGGTCCGCGTTGGCCGAGTCGATATGGACACCGCACCTAACACGACCCCATTCATGTTGGTGCCGCTCTGTCTACCGCAGCGTCTGCAGTGTCGCGAGTTCGACTACACTCGTCGACTTGTCTGCAATGTCTACCCCCAAACTCTCCAACCCAGTTCCCGACTAATCCTATCCAATAAAGATGGAAAAATGGCGCTGACGCCGGAAAAAATTACTTTAAAAAAAAAGAAATAATCACATACGAATGGGTGGACCATTTGATGTCTGCATGTTCGACTGACTGACATTCGTGGTCAATGCTTTTCTAGGCTGCTATACAACTTTCTAAAAATGGAAGAATATGAAGAATTTGGGATAAAATATGTAAATATATATGTTTAAAATTATACAGCATTGGTGCCTAGTAAATTATCAATCAAGTGAAATGTGCTATTAACAATGACACAACATGAAAAAACACTATTCTGCCGATTAACCCAATATTGTATATGGCAGTGATGATATTTTGAAATACCGCAATATTCAACATTATTGTGATATTGCCCAAGCCTTCATGTTAGGTCTAACCTTGGTTAACCCAAGCACCACCGAGTATCCTGCTAGTATATTATACAAGTAAAATAAGGAGAGAGACTAAGAGAGAGAGAGACTAAGGGAGAGAATGCCTCCAAAGTCATCGGGGAGATCAGTCATTTTGGAATGCAGCAGGTGTGCAGCTGCACCAGCAGCGAGTCAGCAGGAGTTTGGGTCACACAGCGAAGTGAAAAGTCAGATGTGCTCCTTCGATCCGAAAAGCAGAGGTGGAAATAAAAAAAGTATCAGCCAAGCAAGTCCAGGCCCGCTCGAGCAATTACCGTCCAGAAGCCACTGCACGCTACTCTACTCCGCTGGCAGATTAACTCCGTATGAAATCATGACAGGAAAAATTGATCCAACCTGCGGAGAGCCCAAGACTCATCGTCATCCTCAGAGTCTTTTCTCTTTGGTAAAGAGGAAAAAAACACACACACATCCCAGAGTAAGTGGCCTTTCTGGACACCCAAAAATACCTGTGGGATGAAACCCGAGTCCCTCTGTCAAGTCCATTAGCTGACTGGCCAGGCAGCAGATCCACAAAGCCGGAGGAACGTGTGTGAATGTGCATGTATGTACACAAGAGTGCATATGTGTCTGCCGAGGCACGGATTTCCACAAACAGTTAGGTCACCAGCTCCACTCGGCTTTGTATGAAAACAAACAACTTGATCGTTGATTCCAGACGGCGCCAGCTTCAAACGATCAAGTCTATAAACGAACCAACACGCTTTTAATTTCATCCCTCAACACTCATTGAAAGTGTAAAAAAAAGATTTTAGTCCAACGGGTAGCGACGTGTAAAAGACTACTAGCTAGAAATGCAATCATTTTAAGAAAGTCTGGCTTTGATTAAAAACATGGACACACTCTCTGCTACTAACAATCATATATATTAGTATATATTACAGAATATAAGCTGTAGGCACCAATCCAGTGTTGTTTTGCCGATATAGAGGTTAATTAGGTTTAGATTACTATACAGTTTTAAAGTGCTGGCTTTCATTATCACCATTATTGGTTTGAGTGACTTCAGTCTGTGTTTCATTTGCACTAATCAGTAACAATCGCGACCAAAAACATAACCTGCTTCGCGGCACAGCCCCGGTTCAGCTAACTACAAATCCTTTTCCTTGTGCCCAGTACAAGTGTAGGGAATATATGGGTAGCAGATCTGGGGAGTGATGGATGGTTGGGGAATAGAGAGAAGAGTGTTGAAAAGCAGGAGGCGTGTGCTCAGGTGAGCATAAAGAAAGGTATTGAAGAGAATATTCCAGAAGACACAGCTGGATTCCTCTGGCAGTCGGGGGCTGCAGAGGCCGCTTCTCGGACCGGGGCCAAGGTCGCACGTGTGTTTTAATCAAACACTCATGAAGCTGCAGCTCACCCTGCTGACAACACCGCTCTGCCAGGGGAAAAGAGGACTACTGTATTTGTTGCAAAGGTGATGTTGAAGCAAATCAATATAATTAATAGACTAGAAGCACTCGGAGAGTGCAATCCTGCGCCAAAAATCACAGTTTGTAAGCTGTTGTCAAACTATGACGTTACTTATAGGCTACAGAAATGCACCAAAATGTAATCACTTGTTCGTCACTTTGTTTGTCATTTCAAACTACCGTACAAAATTTCATACAGATCCATGGGTAACTTTTTCGGTTATCCTGCTGCTGACAGACAAAAACATTACCTCCTTGGCAGAGGTAATGATGTAAATGCACCAAAATTGAGTCACTTGTTCCATTTGTAATTTCCAACAACCGTACTAAATGTCATCCAGACAAACCAACCAACCAACTCAACCAAAAACATAACCTGCTCGGTGCAGGTAAAGATTATTACTACTTGCTGGTATACGCTTCGATAGGCCCCATTTGAACTCAACTTGAAACTTCAGTGGCTTTTCCATCACAACCCTTTTGGGTGTGCAAGTGTGTCATGGAAAAGGAGACTCAACATTTTATTGATTTGGTTTTTGTTTTGTTTCTATATTTTTACTTTGTTTCTGTACGACCTGACTGTGTAGGCTGAAATCGGTGGAACGTTTTTTCTTTTAGAAAATCCCCAAAATGTTAACGCTGACCAACAATTGCAAGAGATTAATCTTGTTAACTTGCTAACTAGTCAAATTTGGTTCTTCTTAACCAACAAGTAAAAAAGTTACTTTCTCGGAGACAAACTTAATACAACTCATATCGTATTAGATTCTTTAATCATATTTGATGTTTTTCTTCTTTTTCACCTTTTTTCCATCAGTTATGACCATTTAATATTTCATATTTTCAAATATGATGTATTAATATTTACCTGGACCAATTGGAGTACTGGCAAAATTTCAATGATTCAATTACTTGGCCATTATCGATTATTACATTCGTTACCCATTCATTCTATAATCAATTAGTCATCGACAAATCGACTAATCGTTTCAGCCCTAGTTGCCACCGCAGGAAAGGGCCTCAGGTAAGTTAAAGTATGTAAGACATTAAATCAAACGTTCCCCCAAAGCTATTGCTCAGTCGGCCAACACCGCATCACCACTGAGGAAAACACCACCATTGTATCCGTAGAGCGCTGTGGAGGAGCTTTGTGTGCGTTCTGGCAACTTTGTGTCGTCTCCAAGTTTTAGTTCATTGTCTTTTGTATTTATATTGTTTTGTTTGTACTTGCAACGATTCTTCGGTTTGCCAAATTCTCAGAAATAGAAAACAGGGGCTCATGTACAAAGAAAGCAAAACCAATGACTAGGATTTTTGGACTTGATGTTGCTTGAAATGCCCAGTTCATCAGTGCATTAAATCATTGAGGTTTAGGGCTGCAACTATTCGTCGATTAATCTGTGACAAATTGATTATAAAATTAAATCGACAACTAATCGCCGGTGGCGTTAATCGCAATCACGCTACTCTACGAGCACTTGCATTGATAGTGGGTTGCCACACATACTGCTAGCACTAAAAGTACTATTTTTTGTACCACTACGGCACAGGTTTGCAATCTCTGATTGCTTCTAGTTTTTTTTTTAATGTTTTTTCCCACCCCATTCAGGCTGTTTCTTCCAAGCTTTATTTATTAGGGTTAGTGGAAACAGGTCCAGGGCTCTGCCTGACCGACTGAGCTACTGGGCAGCACTGCTTCTAGTATTTTAAAAACGTCTCGCACAGAGTCTGTCTCAACGCAGCTCTGCTTGGTCGGCAGAAACACAGCAGAAGATCAGATTTTTCGATCCCATCGAATGCTGACCCAAACGTACGTACGTACGAGTGATGCGTGAACGATTCGTCCTGCCAGTCTAAGTGAAACCAGGGAAACGAGGGAAGTGTCGGCAAAAATTGTGTTGATACTGTCATGGCACTCCCCTACCCCCATTTATGGGCGGTGAGTGCTAATTCTGGCAACAGCTGGGAGCTGGCAAGAAGGAGCCAACACACAGTATAAGAAAGCTCAGTTGGGGTCCGCGTTGGCCGAGTGGTTATGGACACTGCACCCAGCGCGACCCCATTCATGTTAGTGGCGCTGCGTCTACCGCAGCGTCCGCAGTGTCGCGAGTTCGACTACGCTCGTTGACTTGTCTTCAACCTTCAACCCAGTTTCCGACTAATCCTATCCAATAAAGATGGAAAAACGGCACTGACACCGGAAAAAAATAACTTCAAAAAAAAAAGAAAGCTCAGTTGACAGTGCTCTCAAGGACTTGGTGAAGAATTGGCGCAAATCAACAAATGATCAATAAAAATGGCGAGTCTGGAGTCTGGAGTCCTCATTTACGGTATGCACGATCTTCTACACCAGAAGCTACACGACAGCAGCTTTTCCAAGCGGTCTCCGCCGGGCGGTCTCCGCCAAGCCATGGACCATGGACCGCGAGAGTGACAGGAGAGGAGTCAGGGGAGGCCGAAGCTGCGCACGGATTCTAATCAAACCCTGATGAGGCTGCTGTTCATCTCAAGGAAAACATTGTACGAGTAAAGCACTGCAGGGATTGGTCTGTGTTTCTGGGGGAACTTGGAGATGCCTGTAAGTTAGGTTTCATTGTTCTTTGTATGATTATTTGTTTTCTGTTCCAGAGGAATTTAATTATTGTCTTCAGGGAAAACAACATTACATTTTTAATCGATGAAAAGGATTCACATTCACTTAACCCTTTCAGTGACAGGCGCTTTTCGTGCCGACCCAGGTCCATCAAAAACGCTGTACAGATTACATCTAAACACAACAACTTATACTCTAAAGAAGAGGATCTCAGATTTCTAAATCCTACGCAAAAAGTTTATCAGCATGAATGAATTAGCATGTAGCTGTAGCTGATACAAATTCATTTTAGATCATAATTTTAAAAATATGACAACTTCAGATTTGTATCCGTCTGGGAAGCTCATTACCAACTGCAGTTCAGGCAATATACAGAAACGTATAGAAAGAAAGATAGAATGGAGCATATTACCATGGATTAATCAATAATAGAAGACTTTTAAAGGGACGATGTTATGCTCTCTATCGCTCTCTGCCTGTTCGCCTGACCACGGTGATACCACCATAATGTCTACCGCTGTCAAACTGGGACGTTACTGTGCAGCAACCCTATTGCTACTGTGACATCTAGTGGACACATTTAGAACAGCAATTTCCTTATTGAAATAGATACAGATATGTTCGTATTAGAGCTGTAACTAACGATTATTTTAATAGTCGATTAGTTGCCGATTATTGAAACGATTAGTCGATTAATTGGTCGGATAATTTTAGCTTTTAGAAATACCTCAAATTCTCACAGAAAGAGAAAAGAATCCTGTTAACTTGAAATCTACTCAAATTTGGCTCTTTTTTTTACCATCTAATGTACAAAGATTAAGTTACATCCTCTGCCAACAAAGCCATTACATGTCATGCATACCATAATATTTTCATGGATTTCTTCATATTCATTTCTTTTTATGCCCATTTAATGTTTCATATATTCTGGAATTATGAATGAATATCAAATTTGTGTGGATAAATGGGGGAAACATCAGCTCAGGATTGCTGACAACGTTTCAATCTTTGCCGATTATCGATTATTAGATCAGTTATTGATTCATTTTATAATCGATTAGTCACTGATTAATCGACTAATCGTTGCAGCCTTAGTTTGTATATCATTTCAAATTACTTTCTGGGAATATCCAAAAAATGTTCTTTAACAGGGATGGAGGTTATAATTTGAGGGGGGTTAACAACTTAAAGCATCTGGCTGTACGCACAACGTTGCGTTAGCATTTTTAATGCCTATATGTGGAGTGAGGATGTGGAACAGTTTGGGAGTGGAGATCAAACAATGTCCAAGCATGACCCAGTTCAAATTGCGGTATGAAAAAATGGTTTTCAAAAAGTATGAAATTCTTTGATATGCATTAGGGGTTCTAAAATGTTATTATAATTTGTGTTTTCACAGTATTTATTTATGTTTGGTTTATATTTATGTTTGGTTTATATTTTCTTTGATGTGCTAGTATTCACGTGAGATGTTGCTAAATGGTAAAGGTGAGGGGGGGTGGGGATTAAATAAGCAGTTTTGCTTCGCCCTGCTCCTTTTGGGACATGACAGCTTGTTTAGTTGTTTTGATTTATTGATTGTTTGTTCTTGTTGTCTTTTTTGTCATGTTCAAAATAAAGCCTGAATGAATGAATGAATGAATGATCTTTAAACCCGCTAGGAGCCTGACTCGGGCCGCGTGGCGTACGTTTGCCACCCTTACTCTAAATAACCTGATGTGAGTGCCGTGGTTGGCACAGTGGTCAAAGTGGTTAGCGTGCTTGTATGCCAGCAGGAAGTCTGTAGCAGACCATGTACACACAGTCAGCATGTTCTTTCTATGTAGTCTGCAGATCACACCTCATGGGTATCCCAGACAACCCAAAATATACAACCTAGAGATGGGCGGGGATGTGGGCCGAGAGGTCAAAACACTCTATTAACCAAAACCAACAGTCATCATGCTTGGAAGAAAAGGAAGACCAGGGGTCCGCGTTGGCCGAGTGGTTATGGACACTTCACCAAATGCGACCCCATTCATGTTAGTGGCGCTGCGTCTACCGCAGCGTCAGCAGTGTCGCGAGTTCGACTACGCTCGTCGACTTGTCTGCAATGTCTACCGCCGATCTCTTCAAGCTAGTTTCCGACTAATCCAATCCAATCCAATAAAAACGGAAAAATGGCGGTGACGCGGTAGCGCTATCTGCAACTAAAAAAGTATCAGAGTCAAAATCGGATTCACTTTTATTGCCATGTCAAACCAGATAAAACACAACTGGAAATTGACTTCGGACATTTGGTTCACACCTTGGTACAGTAAATATAACACAGTAAAAAATATAATATAACTAGAAGCACTCAGAGATTGCAAACCTGTGCCGTAGTGGTACGAAAAAAAACCAGTACTTTTAGTTGCTAGCAGTATGTGTGGCAAGTGGCAACCCATTATCATGCTCAGCACAAGCCAATTACATTACCCAACGGCCACTGTGACCCGTAAATCTGGTCACGTGACCGTGGTAAGCGCCCAGCGATCTATTGGTAAGTTGGTGATTAAGTATGATTATGTTACTTAACGGCTACAGAAATGCACGAAAATGTAATCAAATGTTCCGTGTGTCATTCCAACATGCTCAACTTTTTCAGTTATCTTGGGGACTGAAAAACAAACCAACTCGACCAAGAACGTAACCTGCTTCGTGGCACAGTCCCGGCGCAGGTAATAACACTGTGATTATACTACAATAAAAAGAAACAGCATTGTAGAAAACATATATAGTAGTAGCACTGTCAGAATAGAATAATATTAACAATAATATTATGCAGTCAAAAATATAATAAAATGAAAATAAACAAAAAAATAATAAGAAGTGATGGAACTCAAAGGGCTTAAAAATGTTATGAACAAAATACCATAAATTATGTCATTTTTTTGTTGTAATGTTTTAATTTTCAGTAAACATTTAACTTTAGCAATCCTGGCAGCCTAGTATTAGATTCTGGGGCATGCCGTAGCCGTGTTGTAAAACGACTTGTGTGCCGGCCACATGTCCTCGCGCTTGACTCCAGCAAGCTCCCGACATCGCTGTGTTTTTCTTGTATATTGGTCGTGTTTGTGTCGCGCCTGCTGTTTACAGCCGGTGAACTGAAACCAAACCAAATTGCCCCGCGGCTCCCCTGGGGGTAAATACAGTTTGCTGAACTGGAGTAAACTTCAGCCGAGGACCCGGCGAGGCTTTGTAGTTCTCTCAGTCTCCAGGAGTTGTTTGCAACGACGCAACTGTGCGGACTTTGCTGCGCGGATAATTACTGAGGGATTCCACTGCTGAAGGTTTCCATACAGATCAAGGTGTGCACAAACACCTTGGCATGGAACGATTTCAGCGTGGATTCACAACCCCACAAAACAAGAAGAAGGGGCATACACAAAACTAGAAGCAGGTTGCAAACCTGTGCCGTAGTGGTACAAAAAATAGTACTTTTAGTGCGAGCAGTATGTGTGGCAACCCATTATCAGTGCAAGTGCTCGGGTAGCCCAATTGCATAGAATGTATTCCCACTGGTGAACATGCCAACTACACATCCCATGCGGCCCGGAAGTCTGGTCACGTGACCGCGGTAAGCGCTAAACTATCTATCGATAAGTTGGTGATCAAGTATGATTATGTCACTTATAGGCTACAGAAATGCAAAAATATATATAATCAATTCTTCTGTGTGTCAATTCCAACAAGTGTACAAAATTTCATCCAGATCCGTGCTGAACCTTTTCGGTTATCTTGGGGACAAACCAACCAACACCACCAAAAACATAACCTGCTTCGCCACACCGCCCCGGTGCAAGTAATAAATACATATATACTTTCACACTACCAGAACTCGTTATACATCGTCTAAGAACAGCAGCTATAGGGTAGTGGTATTTGCTATAAGGAGATGAAGAGATTGACCGGTAACTTCTAGTATTCCTGCTCTTATTTTCCTTAAAGTGTTCAGTATTCATTCACCATTTTACGAAACTCAAAAAGCACATCACCAAATGTTGGCTCAAATATTTTCCACTCATGTTTTTAGTCAACATCTGCCCAAACGACCACAGAAAAAAAGGAGTGAAAGTCTGTTCGAAACACATTAACTGTGGAATGATCCGAGGATGTTGAGTGTTTGATGTGAAAAGGAACTGCTACCGAATAGCCTGTTATTATTATTATTATTATTATTGTGTGGAGCAGAAGGAAAGTGAAGACACAGATATTGTAACAGACTGTGCATGTACACGCACACAGACACACGCACACACAACGTTGTGTGTGTGTGCGCGCGTGTATGTGTGTGGGCACGCGTTCTCAGATTCTTTATAGATTTATTACTGAACAGAGTTCCAGGACAGAGGATCTACTGGAAGCAACTGAAGGTTAAGAAACAGACACACAGTATATTGTGGCAAAAGTACCCAGAATTCTTACTTGAGTATGTAATGGCAGGTAGAAGTTAAATAGGGTGAATTGCCCTAATGTGGGCCGTTTTTTACAGATTCCTAATGTGGTACAGTGAAATGTAGTGTTGAACAGTTGAACTTAATGTTAGACACATTACCATAGTTTGTTTTTACCATAGTTTCACTGACATTCATTAGTTTAGGGAGGAGCCATAGACACTGGAGCTTAGGTGTCCCACATTAGGCAGTGGCCTACTTTCGAGCAATCCACCCTACATTTGTACTCTAACTCAAGATGTTTTTTTTACGACGTACTGATTTGTCGGAAATGGGTTTGAAGAGATTGAGGAAATCCGGCGAGGGGAGTAGAACTCGCGGCACTACGGACGCTCTGATGTAAATCACAGGACCATTAGTATTAATGGGGGCTGTCTTAAAACAGTGTGCAATATACCCATGAATATTCGGGGTGTGGGGGATGAAAGTTGTGCAATATCGATCTGAAGACAATCATAGACAAGCACATTTTGTGGATGCACCTTGTTTTGTAACAAGGAGATGAAGAGTTGTGTATTAAAATTCAGAATCAGAGCATAACGAGGACTGGCGCGCAATCGGTGCACTTGTGAGCGGGAGCCTCAGCTTGCAGTATGACCGATCGTGATGATTGTACTATATCTATCACTGGATTCACTAGTGATTTTTTTGTGTGTGTAAATGTTTTGAAATTAGAATTATGAATACTGGACATGGTGAGCTTAAACACATTTAACTGACCATTAGTGACCAAAAAAATACATTTGAATTTTTTTTTTTACGTAATTTGAGACCTCCATCAACTGTAGCTTTTTCAGGGGGTTTCGTGGGTTAATCTAATTAATTATTGGGTTAAGCTAATCCTCCTGTATTCCGCACCCTGTCTTTAACAACAACATTCAACGCCCCCGCCCC
>OMKY01212387.1:0-11990 GCA_900302395.1 Bregmaceros cantori | reverse complement strand
AACAGTGTCCACGTGCAGGGGAACTGCCAGGAATTTTAGCCCCCCCCCAGACAATATGTTAAAGAATTAACGAGAAGGTTATGGAAAATCGACAGGTGTGTGTTTAATACGTTTATTTCCAATTACCATTTATTTGTAGAAATTTCTAAAATAATAATAATAAAAAACAATAAAATATTAGTTGCGATCCACCGTCCACGGGCCGATCCACCGTCCACGGGCCGTGGGCCGTGCTGCGGGCCCTTAGAATCAGTACCACCTTTCCCCCCCTGGCGGCGCCCCTGGATCTGACAGCCATATATGTGATGTGAAGCCTGCCCCCTTTTCAGTGCTCTTTCCAAATCTCACCCTGGGGCGGCTGAGGTCTGGGGCGGCAGGACTTTGACGTAATGGTGTCAAAAACTGTGCAACGTCAGAACGTGGGGCGGTAAAAAAGAATTACCCGTTAAAGGATTTTTCACTTTGACAACCTTCAAATTGGCTCAACTCAACAGATTTTTATATAGTGCCAAAATAGCAGCCGAAGCTGCTTCAAGTGATTTTGTTTTTAGATTTAGATTTAAGGAATATAGCAGCTATTTACCTAACTACCATTCAACCTTGATTGCCCAGTTGAGGACAGTAATTTGGGATTGGTTACAGAACTCCTTTAACGGAGGAATGGAAAGAAGAGAGAAGAAAGAAAAAAGATTGAGACTTTCAATCAGTCTCGATCTTGGCCTAGTTGCCTTAGTAGTGTATTAGGTATTTTTTTTCAAGTTGGCATTTTTTATGCCCTCTTTCTTCTCTGTCGTCCTCCTTTAAAGGAGTTCTGTTATTAACAAATCTAATATACTGTCCAGAGTGGATGGCCCGTCTTGTTTGCGATTTGGCTTTATATAATTACAATCTGTTAAGTTGAGTTGATTTGGCAAAGTTGAGAAGCTCAGAACAAGTAGCTGAGTAGCTAGGAAGACAAACGGGCGCTCTCTTTCTGGTGCCCCATGATTATATTGTAAAAATTGTAATTTTGCCAAAGATGTTTTGCCTTCCTATTTTATTTACTGCATTTATTTAATTTCCTGTTATGAGCATGTTCCCATTTTGATTCCAAAGGTGGACATTTATATTTTATAGTGATGAATAGTGTGACAAATGATAGGTGTGCCTTCACACACACTGTGTTTGAAATCTCCTTTTCACAATACATTTTGACTTGACAAGTCATTCAATAAAGTTAACATTTAAAAAAAATCATGTAAGGTGAATTGCCCTAATGTTGGCCACTGCTTAATGTGGGACATATAAGCTGTCTCTGGCTCCTCCCTAAACTAATGAATGTCAGTGAAACTATGGTACAAGCAAGCTATGGTAATGTGTCTCACATCAAGTTCAACTGTTCAACACTACATTTGACTGTTCCACAGTGTTAGGCGACTGACTGTCCCACATTAGGAAGCTGCAGAAAATGGCCCACATTAGGGCAATCCACCCTCGGTGTAACCATATGCTGATATTTTTAAATATTAAATCAAGCTTCACATGGTTCCTGGCTGCAGGATGTGTGTGTGGCTATTGTGTACCTCTGTGTGATATCCCACTATGTACAGTGTGAATATGCCATCTGTCTGTGTTTCTGCATATTTGTGTGTGTGTGCTTGTGTGTGTGTGTGTGTTTGTGTGTGTTACTAGTTTGTTCATCTGGCACAGATTGGTTTGTCCGGTACAGCTCGTATGGGGATGGTGCTGTGATGTCATTTTGTGTTTATGTGTGTTGTGACTTGCGTGGTGTTTGCTAGTACACGTGGGTGTGTCGGTGTTTGTTGTGCATGTTTGTGTGTGAGCACTGGGTCCAATTGCAAGAAAAGCAGGATTACTGAGCACGGCATGTCTAGTTCTAGTTCTAGGACGTGGACTATTCAGTCCTGATACAAACATACCACTTGATCTAGCTTTGTTGAATCGTTTTTGAACAATCAATATTTCTTTCAATTATAATTGAATTATCTTCAATTCCACAGTCAAGGCATTCATGAAATTATATATTTGGCTGTGGTGCATTCTCACTCTTCACCTCTTGCCCCTTTCTTTTCCTATTACATAAATGTGTAAATACGGGACAATCTAGGCTATATGGTCTCCCATTAGAGCTGAAACTCAATTAATTGTGATTACTTGACTACTCAAAATTCTCTAACAATAATGCGGGACAGTCAGTTGCATAAGATGGGACAATGAAATGTAATGTTGAACAGTTGAACTAATGTTAAGACACATCGCCATAGTTCGCTTTTACCATAGTTTCGCAGATTTTGATTCGTTTAGGGAGTAGCCAGAGCCACTAGCGCTTAGGTGTCCCACATTAGGCAGTGGCCCACCCTAGGGCAATCCACCCTATAAATGTCCTGCCCTTGTTTAATCGTTCCAGCTGTTTGGGGAAAATTTGGTAAAGGGATTGCATCATTTAATACATGTTTTAATTAGTAACTAATATCTGGAAGGGATTAAAGAGGAGCCATGTTTTTGTATGTGGGAGTGCTTAATTGGAGGAAGCGTGCGGTTAACAGTAGGTTCTGTGAGTGTGCCTATATGTGCGGCAACTTGAATCTGTGTTGTTGTGTAGTTACATTTGTACTTGAGTATTTTAGTCTTCATCCGATTGCTCGATTAATGGATGAAAATTTTGGCAGATTACTTGGTTACTAAAATATTATAGAGCAAGTGCGCTTGCCAACGTCATTGTGATTGCTAACCTTGACCTTGACCTAAATACATTATACATGACGGCTGAATCTCGTGTGTTCAAATTCAAAGTGAGAGGAGCAGAAAATAAAAATTGGAGAAACATATTGAATTGCCATCTAGTTAATGGATTTTATGTGAGCAAAAACAGTTAAAATGCACAAAAACAGTTTTCATTCTGTATTTACCAATGGACGCCATGGTTTTATGTTAAAAAGTGCAGTTGCTGAAATTTCAAAGTTGGCGAAATATATTTTCTCACTTTATAAAGTTGTAATCTATACCATCTAATATTGAATGTACATACATATTTAGATTTATTTATACATTCGAAGCAGTCACTGCACCGTTATCTAATGTTTAGAAATGCTGGAATAGACATTGGAATAGAGGTCTTATAAAAAAAAAAATAGAATGATGTATAGGTGTGTGTGTGTGTGTGTGTGTGCATGTGTGCAAAATACATGTCTGCATGCAGCCATCTGTCGCATATGTATGTGTGTTTATATGGGTGCATGTTTTGCTGCAATGCATATAGTCCTGGTAGTGACAGAACGGTTGAATTATTGATACAAAGCTACCCTAACATCACATTCTGCTCTTTGGCTCTGTTAAAAAATACAAACATTTTCTGTACTCAAATGGTGGAGAGGCATCAGCAGTGATTTGATGCCAACTGGGATACATGTTAACTAAACCGATGCTAATGATTCATTGATTCATTTACAACATAACCAACAATCAAAAGTGGAAAGCTGCAAACAGAGCTGAAAAACATTGGCTGTGCCCGAAAATTGCTCCCTATCCCCTACACTCACTTATAGTGCACTCAACAGCAACGCCTGAGATTTCGGAGACTAGAGTCGGCGCCGTTGAAAATTATTATAAAATATAATTATAAAAAATATAATTATAAAATTCAAAAAGCATCTCAAAAAGTCAAAAGTACTTACAGTTATAATGATTTGCCGCGGTTGGTCGCTATTTACTACCGCCGTGCCATTTAAAAAAAAATTTAGTTCATTTTCAAAATGTCTCGCAATGCATTATGGGTTATATTGAGGGTACATCTTTTGCGGTGCATTGTGAGATACTTTTAGTGCACTATATAGGGTACTTAAACAATTCGGACACCCCATAATTGCGTGTACCCCATATATTGCACTATATGGGGGATATGGAGTGATTTCAGACACAGCCATTATGAATTTGTTTACTATTTGTATCAGCAGGGTGGGATTAAAAAGAGCGGGAAAATGTAACATTAATATGGTGATATTAGTCTTGCTGAAGGCTGAGGATATATCAATAATTCCTATTCCCAATAGCCTGGACACACTGACACACCAGACCTGCCAGTCTTCCTCAAAATCAGAATAAAATGTGAAAATTATAAATTATAATATATAACACTTGCTTTTTGTCCAATGCTATGAAACTACGAAACAGCCAATAGGTCTGTTGCACTAACAGGGAAAGAGTGATATTTGCATAACATTGTCCATTGAAAAGTCTCCTATTGTTGATTTAGTCATGATAATATGTTATCAATCACTAGCATATGGCAGCATAACTACGTCCATGGTATTCTCCCTATATAATGGACGTGAAGTAGTAGGATATACCACTTAACCCTACGTATATGTATACTTCACCATACGTGATACCAGCAAATTGTAGCCGACGCTAAGCCGTCACATCACATGCAACAACCCTATTGTAGACAAAGCATGCTCCATCCAATAGCATACAATATTTCTACAGCTACGTAATCCAACAAAAATATCTTAAGTTAATAGCTTTAATTATTAAACTGTTAACTCACAACTCATTCACAAACATTTTCAATCATCTCTGCAGTTATGTTTAGATACAATTTCTACAGATTTTTTTTGTCTTTGCATGAAACTATGAAATACAATTCAATAGTCTCGTCATAGTGCATCTTCTCACAGTCACAAAGATATCAACCTTATTAAGGGTGGTGTGTGTGTCTGTGTGTGTGTCTGTGCGGTGTCTGTGTGTCTGTGTGTGTACGCACATGTCTGTCTCTGCAGGAGCTGGAGACGGCGGTGACGGTGGAGAGTGTGGAGCTGCAGGAGCAGCAGCAGGATACCAAGGAGCTGCAGGAGACTCTGGTCAAGCTGGACCTGCACAAAGAGAAACTGCAGCAGCAGATCAGAGCCACGAGGCAGCTGTGTGTCGAGGAGAGCCAGCGGGTTAGCCTCCATTTCACAGATGTTTCACAGGGAGTGTGGTGGCAGGGTGGTTATAGAGCGCGTCCCCTGGATGATAGGTCAAGCAGTGCCGTGGGCTTTAATCTCCTCTCCTCCAACTCTCTATCCTAGTTTCCAATGTAATCCTGTCACTATCTCTCTCAATAAAGAATGAAACCCCCCCCCCAAAAAATCTGATCTATTTATTGGATATATTATGCATTTATGAATATGTATCTTTTACTACTATGTTACTTTTTGGCACATGTACCATTTTTTTTTCAATTTCTGTGACAGGGTCAAGACTGAACAAAAGAAAATCAAATTTCAAAAAGCGTTGACTTAATTTGAAACACTAACAGGAACGAAATTAACTGTTCCGGGAACAATATTTTTTTGTTCTAACCCGTTCAGGAACGTCAATTTACTGGTGTAACTAATAACCGGAAACGTTATACGTATAATACTGTTTCTGTTCGGAACAAACCGATTGGGAAAAAATATTGGTTCAAAGCCCTGGTTGTAAGGGACTACAATTACTATGTTTTGTAATCTGATTACTGACTGCATGTAGTCTGTTACGTCCCTACCCTGGGGGATAGTGAACTACCCATTCACCCATGGCCTTTTTCTGTGGAACAGATTCTATCGCTGCAGGCGGAGGAGAGCCGTAAGGAGGGGCAGGTGGAGGAGTACGAGCGAGAGCTAGCCAGGGCTCGCTGGCGGCTCAGGAAGCTCCGGGAGGAAGTGAAGAACGCTAAGAGACGGGCCGAGGAGGCTGGCCAGAAGAATGCCCCGCTGGAGGACTGCATTCGGCAGTCCTACGAGGACATCTTGCAGGTCATTAGGAACAACATTTAGATGTTATCGCGTTTGCTGACGCTTTAGGTCTGCCTGTTCTCGAGAGCCTCTCTGGAATCCTGGCGCCGTTTGGGGCTTGGCCGCAGAAATCACTGCTATGCGGACAGTCTGAACATGACCGCCATTGCAAATGTGCTGCGAAAATACATTGCCTGTCTTCGCACCACTTTGATACAATACTATACCACTTTATAACTTTTATAACTTGTCTTGCGTCGATGGCATCACTGTTCAAGACACAAAGCTACATCACATGCACAATCCATCACAAGAGAAAAATAAAACAAACAGTGTCACAATTTACAAAAAACATAACACCAACACATCACAGCATTTGAGAGAGCGAGAGGAAATGCCACACTCCCTGGGTTATCTCCTGGTGTTCTGATTCAGGAGCAGAACCGACTGATACAACATTTTCTAAGTTTGTTTTTTCTGGCCAAAGGAATTAAAAAAACGTCTCCTAGAGACGCACGGGATAGGGAGGAAGAAGGTGATAAGACAAAGAGAGGTGGATGCAATGGCAAGCAGCGCAAAGCATTCAGCAGTTCTATGAGGAGATCTTGCAGATTATTAGGAATGACAATGTGACATCAGCCTGCCCATTTTTCACGTCCCTCCTAAATCCCGCCTTGGAGAGAGGTTTGGTTGCTTAATCGCTGCTATATGAAGAACTGCAGAACGTCAGCATATGGATACCGTCACAAAGCAAAGAGAAAAGATCCAGTGTTTTTGCTTTGCGCTGGACAACTCAGATGCAGCCACAATTGTGCTACGTTGCTGAAAAATGGGGAAAAGAAGAAAAGAAATGAGAGAGAAGGGTGCAGCAGTAAGCGGATGCCTTACTGGGTTATTTCTGCTGTTGCTAGCCATACAGGAGTGCTGATAGTCTCATGTGTGTGTGGCTGTACACACATCTCTGTCACCGTCTCCCTCCTGAAATAATATTCTACAAATCCCAATGCGTTTACAATCTCGTAACCGTTCCGCCACCAACATATCGGTCCTGAACCGGTTCGTAATACAAAGATTTTGTTCGTTCTCAAAGTTTCTTACATTGTCCAATGTTAAGTTTAGATAAAGTTTATACAAAACATATTTGGTGGACTTTCAAACTTCAGTGCAACTGTGAAACCGGATCAGTGAATGAACCCAATTACCCACAATTCATAGAAGCCCTTGAGAACCGTGATTTGTTGGAAGTGACTCCTTGGGAAATGTATTTAGTTGGAAGTGATGAAGGTTGATGATGAAGTTTCTGAAATTGATCAAATTGAGGATGAGTTTCAGACTGAAATGCTGAATGAACAGAATCACCACAATATGGGTTCAGTAGCGACCTTACACATCCCTTTGAGCAATGATTCTCAGGCTACATACGTTAGAAATACTAGTCACTGATCTAGTCCCGTTATAATTAAAAAATGATTCCGGCAGCATTTGGAAATTTTAAACATTTCTTTTTAAACATACGCAGGAAGAGAACACGCTGTGCTCTCTGTCGGGAGGAGCTGCCACGCCGGAGAGCCAGCTGGACTCGTCTCCACAGGACACCACAGAAGAAGACCCGCTTCCCATGAGACCCTGGGGCCGCAGCCAGTCCCTACCGGCATATGCTGACTTCATCATGGTATGCACAATTCTGGCTTCAAAGGCTCCCTAAGAGTTGTAGTCCAAAATCTATGTGTGCGTGTGTGTGTGTGTGTATGCAGGAAACCACAACAGACCACACATTCACACAATATGCCTTCTGTAAACCTCTTTCTTGTCAGTTAATTACATTTCCAAAACCATTGCAAGGGATGTATCGCATGGTACTATGTTGTAATGTAGCGTAGTGCACTGTAAATACAATAGCCAATGAACATTCACTGAATTTAGATAGGAGAGAGAATGCTCTGTGATGCCGTCGGGGTTTGGTGTGTCTGGGCCCCCCTTCGAAATTTAGAGGTATTGGTTCAGACAGTCGTCGGCCCGTTGCAAACACCCCGGGGTAACAACAGTCTCAGCGGACCCGCAGGTTGAGACAATGCAGCCTTTGCATTCAGTGAGGCTGGTCTCTTGAGAGACACTGAGCCTTTGCATTCAGTGAGGCTGGTCTCTTGCCCTCTCTCGGGCTCTTGTTGAGATGCTTGTCGCATTTGCTGGATGCCCCGGGGGAAATCTACAAACTCGCACACACACAAGACTGTCTCCTGCGTCCTGAGAGTCTTTCCAGCCAGTCCCCAGATCGGCTTGCTGCCATCCACTATCCAATTCATACGTTCACTTAGGGCAGGAGAGCGGCAGAGACGCTCCCACTCTGATGCAGTGCAGCTTGTGACAAACGTAAAAAAATAAAATAAAATCAGGCAACAGAACAACCAGACATAATATTGCGCCGCAACATATTTGCGACAAACACAGGTTGTATGTGGTGTTGCTATACATTCGCTCCTTGAGGTAGTTACACGGTCCCTGTTAAATCGGATAATTCTGGTGTATATTTTGAATCCCAAAAACGATCTGCTTATTTTGTTATGGTTAGGATTATGAATGAATGAATGAATGAATGAATGAATGAATGAAATTTCAATAAAATGTATTTAACGACAGACAGTACAGAGCCATTGGTCACTTCAACATGTTACACAGCAATAGAGATGGCATTCATTGCAAAATGTTACATGGGTCGTGAAAAGATGGATATACACAGGATTAGCAGATTGCTAGATTACACCTGGCTGTCGCCAATAAGGTTTAAGTTAGGGTTGGGTTACGTTTAATTTAGGGGTTAGGGTTAGGTAAAAGTTTAGGTTAAGGTTAGGGGTTAGGTTAGGGTTAGGTTAGGGGTATCTAGTAGGAGGTTAGGGTTAAAGTTGGGGGGTAGGTTATGGATTGGGGCTAGGGTTTTGTAGCCTTTCAAAATGAGCGGATTGTTTTTGGGATTCACATCTTACATCACAGAAAATAATACACCAGAATTATCCGATTTACCGTCTACTGTAGTTACACATTTGCTCTTGTGGATTCCTGTCTGAGCATACATTTTAAAATCACCAAAAGGCCCAACCAAGAATACTGGCTGTGTCCGAAATCGCTCCCTAACCCCCATATAGTGCACTATATGGGGTGCACGCCATTTTGTAGGGGTGTCCGAATTCACCATGTACCCTAGATAGTGCACTGAAAGTATCCCACAATGCACCGCGAAATGTAGTGAGCATCGGATGTACCCTAGACGGAGCAATATAACCCGCAATGCACTGAGAGACGTTTTAAAAATGACCAAAACCTTTTAAAAATGCCACGGCGGGAGTCAATAGCGACCGACCACGGCAAATAGTTATAAATGTAAGTACTTCTGACTTTTTGTGGTGAATGTTGAATTTTATAATTATATTTTTTATAATTATACTTTATAATAATTTTGACGGCGCCAACTCTAGTGTCCGAAATCTCGGCAGTTGCTGTTGAGTGCACTATAAGTGAGTGCACTATATGGGGGGTAGGGAGTAGGGGATAGGGAGCGATTTCGGACACAGCCACTGACGGCCCCGCCAATGCTTTCTGCCATCTTGTCTCTCAGAGGACCAGTAGCTCGTCTTTCCACAATAACCTGTCAGACACCCGGGAGGAGGTGGCTGAATGCTGCCTGGATGGGTCCAAGGTAAACAAATCTTCCATACGCAAAAGCTCTCATACCCACCCTCGCAGCCTCCTCTGGATCGGAGGCTCGGGGGCGTCAACCTCTTTAGCAGCGTCTGTTCCGTCTTGACCTGACTTTGTGTATGGGCTAGCGCGACAACTCACGTTGTAAATAAAACGGCATAGACATTTGGCACGTTGCCTGATGCTGTAAAAGTCTTTTAGAGAAGCGTCGCTGTCCTCCCATACCTTAAAAGCCCCAATGAAGAGAGAATGTGCAATGTGATGCTTGATAAGTAGCCCTATGATCAACAATCATGAAATATTTTTGTGATGTGGCAATCCCCAAACGTCTCAGGATGAATCGATAGCATAATTACATCTAAGAAATATGGCCAATAACCAAGACATTTTAAATAAAGTTGTTCATCTTCAAATCGGAAATTTTAAAGCCAAAAACCTGAGCCTGACAGTTTGTTTTTCCCTGTGGCGTTATGAATAGCTCGGCAGCCTCCGGAAGGAGTACTCGGGTGACAGCACCAAGCGGCGCAGCAGTGAGGAGAAAGAGATGAGTGTGAGTCCGGACCCCACAGTCAACCATATGGACTTCTACAAACCGGACCCCTTCGTTCAAGGCCAGTCCCAGCAAGACTATGCTCAATTTGTTCTGCTTTCATAAGATTTTTCTGTCATTAATCATGATTAATTGTGATCAAGGATTAGTAGTGAATGTGAATAGTAAATTGAGTACTGCATTTTTCACAAATCAACATCATACAACATCACAGGGATTGAACGAGTCAGAACGAGACGGTGGGCTGGGGGGGGACCGGGAACGCCCACTCTATGCAAATACTGTATACCAACCAGAAAACTGCCCGACATTCAGAGATGGCAAAAGTACCCAAATGTCTTACTTAAGTAAAAGTAAAATACATTTGTGAAAAAACAACTCGAGTAAGACCACAAAGTACTGATCCAAATATGTACTCGAGTAGAGTTAAAAGTACAGGCTTTGAAACATACTCGCAAAGTATTTTTGAAAGTATAAAGTACAAAGTACAAAAATGAAATTGTATATAAAATTCACTTTTTCACTGCTAGTTTTAAAATGTTTGAACGTTTAAAAAAAAAGTTAAAAACCGAACCCAACTCACTTCATTTAAGGTTCATAAATCTCACTGCCGGCATTACCGCCCCCTACTGGCTCATTCACACTATTACATACCCCTACCACCTCGCGCATCGGTGCGCAAAAAAAAAAGTAACGAGCCTGTTATGGGAAAAGTAAGGAGTAGAAGTACAGATATTTCTGTTAAAAATCTACTCAGTACAAGTAAAAAGTCATCAGAGAAAAAAGTACTTCTAAACGTACAGATACATGAAAAAACTACTCAAGTACAGTACTTGAGTATTTGTACTTCGTTACTTGCCATCTCTGCCGACATTAATCTTCGGCACAAGAAAGAAACAGTCAAAAAAACGTGTTTTGAAGTGGTTCACCTCCACTTAAATAAGCGATGTGATTGGCCCGCTTTGGGATAAGGGGCGGGGCAGGGGGCTGAGGATCTAAGGCTTAATATAATGAGGTACATTTTAATAAAATATTCATCCACTTGCAGATGATCTTTTCAACGAGGATATCTTCCCCAAAGAGGACAATTCAGGTGAGCGTTAATCCCTACAGTTATATATACACTACCGTTCAAAAGTTTGGGGTCACCCAAACAATTTTGTGTTTTCCATGAAAAGTCACACTTATTCACCACCATACGTTGTGAAATGAATAGAAAATAGAGTCAAGACATTGACAAGGTTAGAAATAATGATTTGTATTTGAAATAAGATTTTTTTTACATCAAACTTTGCTTTCGTCAAAGAATCCTCCATTTGCAGCAATTACAGCATTGCAGACCTTTGGCATTCTAGCTGTTAATTTGTTGAGGTAATCTGGAGAAATTGCACCCCACGCTTCCAGAAGCAGCTCCCACAAGTTGGATTGGTTGGATGGGCACTTCTTGCGTACCATACGGTCAAGCGGCTCCCACAACAGCTCAATGGGGTTCAGATTTGGTGACTGCGCTGGCCACTCCATTACCGATAGAATACCAGCTACCTGCTTCTGCTCTAAATAGTTCTTGCACAATTTGGAGGTGTGTTTAGGGTCATTGTCCTGTTGTAGGATGAAATTGGCTCCAATCAAGCGCTGTCCACTGGGTATGGCATGGCGTTGCAAAATGGAGTGATAGCCTTCCTTATTCAGAATCCCTTTTACCCTGTACAAATCTCCCACCTTAGCAGCACCAAAGCAACCCCAGACCATCACATTACCTCCACCATGCTTAACAGATGGTGTCAGGCATTCCTCCAGCATCTTTTCATTTGTTCTGCTCTCACAAACGTTCTTCTTTGTGATCCAAACACCTCAAACTTGGATTCATCCGTCCACAACACTTTTTTCCAGTCTTCCTCTGTCCAATGTCTGTGTTCTTTTGCCCATCTTAATCTTTTTCTTTTATTGGCCAGTCTCAGATATGGCTTTTTCTTTGCCACTCTGCCCTGAAG
>OMKY01212383.1:8818-26022 GCA_900302395.1 Bregmaceros cantori | reverse complement strand
CAAATCATTTGGGATGGGTGTTTTGAAACAACTTGAAATCAGCTTTTTGATTTTCTTCTGTTGCTAAAGAGCCATTTCCTAAGACTTGTATCCTGAGATTCTCTTCGTGAGACCAGTGTCATCAGGCCAGTTACTTTAAACTAGTTCGCTGAAATCATTTATCTGAGACAAATCTTTTGAGAACAAGTTCTTGACGTCTTATTAACGTTTCTTCAGAAACTAGTTTTCTATGGTTGTTACTGTTAGTACCATTCAAATAACCCAATGCCTCTGCAGTCTGTCACTGGCTCCGTGGGCAAAAATGAAAGTTGTTTTTAGTTGTTGTTATGTCACGCGGCGTGTTGGTGTATGGGGCTATGATGCTTTCCACAATATCACGTCAACTTCCCAACGCAGCGGCGTGATGAGGTGACCGAAAACTTAAACTAATCTTTATTAATTCTGAGTGATAATTTCCGAAGATCTTGGAATCACCAGGATGGCCGAGTGGTTAAGGCGTTGGACTTAAGATCCAATGGACATATGTCCTCGTGGGTTCGAACCCCACTCCTGGTAAGGACTTTCCCATTAAATATATATATGTTGGATAAATGTGAGTGTATATTTCTGACCAAAATAGCCTTTATTGGTAGGATATTCAACAGGATTGTATATAATGTTAGTCCAACCACTTGCATGACGTTGGCCCGCGTCATCACCTCTCCTGCAGATGATCTTTGAACCTCATTTACGTCAATTTTTAAATATATTTCATGTACATTTTTCGCCGCACTCATTGGCACTTGTCTGGGGAAATGACGTCACAAGATTTCACAGAATTTGTTTGAGATTTCCTGTGCGTGGACTTCAACTACCAAACGCTCATACACACCAAATCGGTCGCTGAACAATTTGAACGTGGGACCATGTTGCTGGGTGGGTTAAGGGCCAAAGTACTGCTGGTTTTGAAAACCACTCCTGGAGTAGTGCGCAGCATAGAGAGAGAAAGAGAGCTCTCTACTTCTCTCTAGTGGGCGATGATAATGAGAAGAATGAAAAAAATAGTTCTTGCACAAGATGGCAGCAGATCTTCAATCATTTTTAAACTGAGAGGCACGTAGTCAATACCTAAAAATAAGCTTGAAAAAATTTAAAGAAAATATCTTCTCCACTGCTGCTACATCATTCACATTGACTTCCTTTACCACCAATTTGAGCCTCTTTTTTTCTTTAATGAACCACTGAAACATTGTAACAGTCTGTTGTCCCACACAGGCATACATCGTTCAACATATACAGCCAAATAACACAAAGGTGTTATTTGCGATCCCATAACCTAAGAACAGTGAAAATTATCTCTTGTAAATTTGATTATTCTGTCATGTGGCGTGTCGGTGTATGGGCCTCATTGTGTCAACTTCCCAACGCCGCAGTGTGATGGGGTGACAAAAAACTAAACGTTTATTGATCCTGAGTGATTATTTCCGAGGATCTTGGAATCTGATCAGCAATAGACCAACCAGGATGGCCGAGTGGGTAATACGTTGGACTTAAGATCCAATGGATGTATGTCCTCGTCGGTTCAAACCCCACTCCTGGTAACCTCTTGTCCTTTAAATGACTGAAATTTAAATCAAAATATGCTTCTCTGACCTTTGTATTTGTCAGAACTGGCTTTATTGGCGTGTTGTTGACATAATGCAATGACAAATTCTTCCGCTACTTGATGACACAAATACAGCACAGATGTGCACAGATCACAGCAGAATAGACGTTTCAGCTTTGTTACATTCTGAAAGGGATTATGTAAATTCACCCATTGACCAATTGGATGGCAAATATCAAGAGCCCAACCAGGATGGCCGAGTGGTTAAGGCGTTGGACTTAAGATCCAATGTACGTATGTCCTCGTGGGTTTGAACCCCACTCCTGGTAAGGACTTGACCTTTAAATTAAATATATACATGTTGGTTAAACCTCAGTGTATATTTCTGATTAAAAAGACAGGATATTGAACAGTATTGTATGTAATGTTAGTCCAACCACTTAAATTACCTTGGCCCACGTCATCATCTGTGCTCCAGATACTCTTTGAACCACTCATTCACATTGATTTTTTAAACGTATTTTATGTCAATATTTCAAGATTTCACAGAATTTGAGATTTTCTGTGCATGGACTTCAACTACCAAGCTGCTGATGTAGACGAAAGCGGCCGCTGAACAATTCGAAATTATATCTTTAATTAATGTTTAAAAAGAGTGGGGCCTGTAACGCGGGACCATGTTGCTGGGTGGCTTAGGGTTAAGGGCTAAAGTACTGCTGGTTTTGAAACCCACTCCCGGAGTAGTGTGCAGCATAGAGAGAGAAAGATAGCTCTCTACTTCTCTCTAATGGGCGATGACAATGAGATGATTGAAAAAATAGTCTTTGCCACAAGATGGCAGCAGATCTTCGCTCATTTTTGACACTGAGCGGCATGTAGTCAATACCTGAAAATAAGCTTGGAAAAAATGTAAAGAAATTATTACTTTCTTCTCCACTGCTGCTACATCATTCACATTGACTTCCTTTACCACCAATTTCGATGCTTACATCTCTCCATGGCAGACTGTTTAGAGCCAGGGCTTACAGTGGACATTTCATTCTAAATCACCATCACATTCCTTAATGTAGTTTCTTTAAATGGATCAGTGGATGTGCTATCAGGACACCTTTTTAACTGTTTTAGTTGTTCTTATGAAGATAGATCTTTCAGCTGTGTTTGATTCTGAAAGAAAGGGATTATGTAAATGTACCCATTCCTTTATCTCACATTGATTCGGTCTCCCGAAACAATAGACCAACCAGGATGGCCGAGTGGTTAAGGCGTTGGACTTAAGATCCAATGGACATATGTCCTCGTGGGTTCGAACCCCACTCCTGGTATGGCCTTCTTATATAAATTGCTAAATATGTATATGGAGGGTAGTTATAAAGTAAACACTTTAAATCTAAAATCTGATCTTCTTCTTCTCCCAGTATAAATTAAAAGTCCAGCCAGTTAAGAACAGCTGTCCCTCATCATTAACCAGTTCAGGACATCAGTGACAACCTTGGCGTTATTAGCCCCACGCTCAATCCATGCCCAAGTATCGTCGTGCCAACACCACTTGCCGCTGTGCTGGTCTCCTGCACGTTTCGAAGCACCTCCCCATTGACTTTATATGAAAAGCACTATGGCTGAACATAGCAATGGGAACATATAACTAAACAGAAAATTACTTCTATAACACACTCTTCATCACAAACAAAAGTGGCCATCAAAAAGTGAACTAGAAGTACGTGGAGAGGGGTTAACCTTCACCAAGAACATAGGGTCATGAAGAATCTTTTTTTTTTTTAATCCTGGATCCAAATCATGATCTGGATCATCTATAAAAATGTAATGGATTGTGCCTTGGACAATACTCTGTCCATACGTTTTTAAGTATTTTTGTGAATTTAGCTTCAGATGACACACACTCTAATCATCTGAGCTAACCAGCCTGTGATACACTTTCTCCCATACTGTTCCAGAGCCATATCTGTTCATTGGGCTCTCTGCCAGCTTCCAATCGCTGAGTCAGCTCCTCCACTAGAGGCCACGGTCCTGCAGGCTAATAAGCTAACATAAGCAGCTAACACTGTACATTGTCAGTTTGCCACGCAAAAAACTTGCTCATTAGAAGAAGTTAAAACAAACATGGGATTTCTGTCCCTTAAACCTTGATTCTTGATTAGATTTCCTGAAGGAAAGAAAAAAACCTAAAATGTAACATTGTAGAGGTATGTGTGTAATGAGGAACACAGCCCCTAACATAATGCTCTTTATTCGTCAATGGACAAGGCAGGAAAGAGCATGAACACTGACATCCCTGGTGTCTTAAGCCGACAGCCCAGGGGTGTGTGTAGATTACATCACAATGCAGTTACAATTGCCAAACATGGGCATGCAAGTGGTGGTCATAGGCTGTCACAGTGTCTACGTGTGTATGGAATTTCCCCAAGAAATGTGAACTGCTACAGTGTTGCATATTGTGCCCCAATGTTAAAGTAGCTAGTACAGAGAACTCAGGCTTGGGATTGCAATTAATATATAACTTATAACAGATATAACAGACCACCAGAACCCAAATTATACAGCATAAAAAAATGCAAAATCAATGTACACTATGGATTCAGCATAGTACAGTACTTTTGGTATTACATTTGATAATTGCGTTTGCATAAAGGACATGGCCAGTACGGGGATCGAACCCGCGACCTTGGCGTTATTAGCACCACGCTCTAACCAACTGAGCTAACCGGCCTGCTGTTAGTAGGACAGGGCCCCTATAGCTGTGCCTTAACTTTCAAAATATTTTGTTTTTGAATAACAGGCAAATAACTACAGATTTGAATTTTCTACCCTAGTAGTGTATAATCATAAATATTGATTTCAACGAGTTGTAAGTTGTTACACCATTAATCAGAACTGCGGATATTTATTTAAATGAGTAAATATGTTTGGTTGTGAAAAACTAGGGACACAACAATTACATTAGCATAGCTTTAACTTTAATAATTAATCAACGTTCCCCGTAATTTATTGTCAAGTCATGTGAGCCATCAAATCAGTGATTGTCTACACTTCATTGGCTGACACCAAACCTGGCAGGACTTTGACTTTAGACTGTACTTTTACTTGTACTCTGCATATAACCTAAAGAGATCGGTGAAATGACTTGGTTATTTCACAATGGCCACAGACAAGAAAAACCTCCTGTGCTGGAGGTAAAAACTGGCTTTTCATGCAAACCAGGATGGCCGAGTGGTTAAGGCGTTGGACTTAAGATCCAATGGGCACATGCCCTCGTGGGTTCGAACCCCACTCCTGGTAGCCTTTAAAGGTCACAATTAGAAGTTTATTAAGAAACATCCATCATTTGACTTTCACTGACCTTTAAGACATTAAGAAGTGACAAAGCTCATATCTATCTAGACTGCTACCACAAATCTAATGTGCATATCTTTGCTTTTTGATAGGTTGTGAGATTGTGGCTCACAGTGTGCCTTGTATTTCTGTTGTGTTTCTGTGAAGCACTTTGAATTGCTCTGCATGAAAGGTGCTCTATAAATAAAGTTTGATTTCATTGATTACATTACAACATTCCTTTCAAGTACAAAGATCAGTCAAATGTGTACATTACCAATTAAACTAACCTAGCTAAAATAAGAGAGTACATTCATTTTGACGTGTTTTGTAAATGTGTAGTAACTTTGATAAACCAGGCCACCCACATGCAAATACCTTGACACACAAAAACCATGCTGTCATCTGGTGTGTAATAGAGCATGACTTAACTAGTATGACAGATGAACTCACTAAAACAAATACAATGATTAAATAGTGTTAATTGTACTAATTGTTTTATTTAAAATTAATCTAAAAGTAACAATGGAATGTCTTACTTAACTTTTAAAACAGGGCAATAGGATTACATTACTGATTCCATATTGTATTAAGTAAGTAGTTTACTCCACAACAGATCCGAAACTATAAAACAAAACCACATTTCCGTGCATTCATATTTATAATTTTCATATAATCATTTTCAATACAAACAAACCTCACATGCATCGAGACATTTATTAACCTATCCGATTCATTCATTGGACCCATCTTAATTTAAAAAAAAAGCAAATTGAAGGAGCATTATAAACTTACAAGTTCTTACAGCCTTAGTAAACAGCTCTTAAATTTTATCAAACAATCTGTTCAAAGTTTGAACACTGCATTTAGTGGAGACCGACTGCAGAGAAGGCTATTGACATAACAAAGGCCATTGACAATATTTGTCAAGTCAGCAAGAACAGCAGTTTGACATTCTAGAAGCCCGGATAGCTCAGTCGGTAGAGCATCAGACTTTTAATCTGAGGGTCCAGGGTTCAAGTCCCTGTTCGGGCGAGCAATTTTAAGTAATGAATATAATTGCTGTTTGGGAAATATATGCATAATCTCAGCACTATAAAAATCAAACATTTATTTGCACCACCTCTTAGTAAGCCCGGGGTGTCCATCTTATGTAGAATAAGCACGTAATGTTCTGAACCCTACGCGTGCATTGATTGAATAGGAGAATAGCTAGTAGTTTTCAGAACAGATCAGAAACTATAAAACAAAACTACATTTCATTTGTACATTATTAATCTCCTATTGTATGGTAGATATTATTATTTTGATATTATAATTTTCAATACAAACAAACTTCACGTCCATCAAGGTACACATTAACCTATCATATTCTATTCATTGGACCAATCTTAAATAAATAAATGAATAAATAAATAAATAAAGGAGCAAGTTCTTACAGCCTTCGTAAACATCTTTAATTTATCAATCTTGTCAAAGTTTGAACACTGCATTTAGTGAAGACTGACAACAGAGAATGCTATTGACATAACAAAGGCCTTTGAGGCCAAGATTTGTCAAGTCAGCAAGAACAGCTTGTCAATTTTCCTGAAACCCGGATAGCTCAGTCGGTAGAGCATCAGACTCAAGTCCCTGTTCGGGCGAGCGATTTTAATTAATGAATATAATTGCTGTTTGGGGAAATATATGCATAACCCCCGCACGATAAGACACACTTTAATATACGCAGAAAAAAAATATTTCAACATATATTTGCACCACCTCTTAATAAGCCACAGGTGTCGATGTTGTATAGAATAAGCACATACAAATATATGAAAAATGTGCTGTTAAAATGTGCTGTGAAAAAACAACTTGAGTACGACTACAAAGTACTGATCCAAATATCTACTCGGGTAGAGTAAAAAGTACAGGCTCTTAAAATTACTCAAAAGTATTTTTGAAAGTATAGAGTACAAACTAAAAAAAATGCATTTGTTTATAAAATGCACTTTTTCAATGCTAGTTTTGCAATGTTTGAATGTTTGAATAAATTGTCAAAAACCTAGCGTAAGTGCCTAACTCACTTCTCTTAAGGTTCATAAATCCCACTGCCAAACATTGAAATTAACATCTGTTGGCATTACCGCCCCCTACTGGCTCATTCGCGCCATACATATCCTTACCACCTACCATTGGTGCGCAAAAAAAAAGTAACGAGCTTGTTTTGGCAAAAGTAAGGAGTAGAAGTACAGATATTTTCGTTCTAAATCTACTCAGTACAAGTAAAAAGTCATCAGAGAAAATGTACTTCTTGTACTTGAAAAAACTACTTAAGTACAGTACTTAAGTATTTGTACTTTGTTACTTGCCACCTCTGGCCATGGCACATACATGGCAGGGCCTGTGATGACGTATTTGTTGTGTTTGCGAAGGAAAATAGTTTTACAACACAAGGTTGAATGAACTGGAGAGCAGCATGCCTGCCTCAAGGGGAGGAGCTGTAGACCAGCTGCCAATGCCTCAAGAGTAGGAGCTGGAATGTAGCTGCTGTCGCCTCCTCGTTAGTATAGTGGTTAGTATCCCCGCCTGTCACGCGGGACGGGGAGAAAGGCTTTTTTCTTTAGCACCCCTTGCTCTTATCTTCAGAAACTGAGTAATGATTAACAATGCGGAATAGATTCTACCGGTTGAGCTGTGGCTCCCAGTTACTTATTAAGCCTTGTCTTCCTAATAGAGAGAAACATTGACTGAATTGACAACAGGATGTTGTGGCGATCCTCTTATCTTAGTGCTCTTGGAATTTACTGGCCGTTCTTTTACGAGTCGTTCATGCATTGCTTGTGGTTCACCCGTTGGTTAAGCAGGGTCAGGGGAGGATCAAATCACAGCGCATTAAGTGTGACAAGTGGTGGGGAGTAGGAGGAGCATTCTTTTTTTTAAAAATCCTTTATGGGACTCCAATTGGAACGAACAAATTACACCGATTGAATGTCTGCTTGGTGCAGACCCAACGGCTATGAACGGCAAGCGATGTGTGAACGATTTGTTGATTCTGGCTTGCCAGGCTAGGAATTTACCACAGCATTTGACACCGTCGACCCGCGGGCCGCCAGTTGAATGTGGGCGGGTGGGGGGTGGATCTGCATCTTCTCCAGCCCCTGGCCCATCTGGTTTTACCTGCATCTATCCACTTTGATCGTGTCTCTACTGCGCCAATACCTCGGTATCGCTCCGGATTCCTTGCCTGGTCGTTGGTGGTTCCTAGCCGGCCGCTAGCGGCCTGCGATTTGTTTGCTACGGATTGGCCAGCTAGTGCTTCAAGCTGATTGGGTGGCCCACTTTATCAATAGTGATGCATCACAGGGGGCATCGTTTCGGGGACGTTTCCCTCTTGTTGTGGACGGCTGCTAGCGTGTGTGTGTGTGCGAGAGAGAGATTTGATTTGAAAGAGTTGCGAGAGAGAGTTGAGGGTTTGTAACGGCATTGAAGTCACACCTTAATCAACTGCCGTGGTGCGCCCTCTGGTGGTGTAAAAAAAACACTAGCATTACGCCACAGCGGAGAAAGAGAGAGAGGGGAGAGAGAAGAGCAGAGAGAGAGTGGCAGAGGGAGAGTGAGAGAGAGTGTTTCTGACTGATTAAATGTCAATACACCCATTGTAATGCGAAAAATGCATTCGGCACCACCCACCTCACCCACCCACATTTTCGATGTCACCTCAACTTTAAAGCTCCAGCTCACCCGAGTGGAGAATTCATGATAATCACTGAACTCCCTTAGCTGCAACAACAGCAAAAACTATGATGTTAGGGCATAGCAACACAGATTGCGATTAAGATTAAGTCCAACTACCAACATTCTTTGATTTTATCCCTAGTTGGTCCACTTTAACTTGTTCTTGAAATTGTTATGTTTGCTTTAATGAAATTTGTACTTGACCACTACAACTCTACTACTAGCTATTTTTCATGATTTTCTGGCATTCCCCAGTGCAGTTTATCCTCAAATCTTTTCCCTTCAGTGGAAGGCAAGTGATTTTTTACATAAAGATATTCCTGGCTACCAGCTGGCTAAGAGAAGGAGACAGCGTTATATTCTATAGTTACTTTGGCAAGCTCAGCTTGTTCAAGCATACTCCATCTATACTCAAGTTCTTCCATTAGCTGATACTGCTGCTGACTGTCATCACTGTTTACATAACAATGGCCCAGCCAAAACTAACTCTTTGTGTTTACTTGGAAGGGAATCCGCTACCAGAGAAGCCCGGATAGCTCAGTCGGTAGAGCATCAGACTTTTAATCTGAGGGTCCAGGGTTCAAGTCCCTGTTCGGGCGTGCACTTTTAAATGGCTTGGCCGTAGCTTTCAGCTGCTTTGAGCTCATTCACCGTCACATACATCCTACTGTAGAAAGTCAAACTCAAACTTTATTTATTTGTATTTTTGTTGTTGCTCTTGTTGTTGTTCTTGTTTTTGTTGCTGCTGTTGCTTGTTTGTTAACGAATGACCTGAGGCAAAGATCCTGGGAATGGACAATGTCCAGTTTTGGGGATGAGAGATTAGACTGTTTATAAAGAAAAAGCTGCCATCAAGGCCTTTTACTGAAGATGTAGATGTGCTGCTAAAATACTTATCCTTGGGATATTGCTCACTGTTTCCAACAAGCTGAGTGTACTCCCGCCTGTGAATAAGCCTGTTTGAATGCCAGACTCCCTGTGCCATTTGAAAGCGTTATGCAATGAAGCGGCGGCACGGGGCCATATCGTGCTAAGCTGGCTGTAGCGAGAGCCCCATTGGCAATGCATTGTCATGGATGAGGACTGTGAGAAGGGAGAGCCTGTGGTCTCCACAGGTTAAGAGGTGGGAAGGAATGTGTGTAATTCAGAACCTCAAGGCTGTTTTATGCAATTAAGTTTTATGGATAAAGCCTACAAAACAGTCATTGCCATACTAAGTTTACTCACTACGTACAGGGGGCTGGCATTTTGAAACACACTTCCTGTGTCTGTATAGTTGCCTGTGTTCAGTCATCATAGTGGACAGAAGTGGCTGAATTTGTCACACAAAACGCACACCGTTGAAAAATCTGCTTACTACAGCTTGCTCTGTGAGAAATTATACATCATCCACCCGGCTTTGCTCACCGTTTTACAGAAGTATTAAATACAAGCAAAATCCGACTTGAAGTTACTCACTGATAAAGTCACATGTTCCTCTGGACCAATGGGATGGCTGCTTCCACTGGAAAGTCCAACATAAATGAGTAAATGGAACAGAAAGGAGACAGCATTATAGTTTCCAAAATCTGTTAGTTTGGCAAGCCCAGATTGATCAAACAAATTCCATCTAACACCTTTGATTGTTTTACAAGCAACTCAACTCAAGTTATTCCATTAGCTAATACTGCTGACTGATCACTATTTACATCACAGTGGCCCAGCCACGAAGAAGATCTATGAAGCTGGTGTAAGCAGAAGCCCGGATAGCTCAGTCGGTAGAGCATCAGACTTTTAATCTGAGGGTCCAGGGTTCAAGTCCCTGTTCGGGCGTGAGCTTTTAAATGGCATGACTGCACCTTTCTGCTGAACTTTGAGTTATCGCCTTCATCGCCACAGAAGTCCTACCAAAAACACTTCAAAAGAAATATATCTAGAAAGTAGAAACTAGATACAAGATACATTTCTGTCTTGCCTTGAATATTTGGAGGATTTTTAAAAGTGAAAATATCCACCCGATTAATCAACGAATCGTTTCCATAGTAATCCAACTAATGGACAATTAAAATATTTGTTGGTTGCAGCACTACTTAGTTAAATTATTGTATGTCCTAATACTGTCACACCACTGCAAAGTCACCCTCCAAATTTGAGAAAATTAGTTGGGAGCAGAGATGTGACCAAGGCCCTCTTTTAAGTCTCAAGTCTCAAGTCCTTCTTGGGCAAGTCAAGTCCCAAGTCAACTCCAAATCAAGTCATCATTAACATGCTGTCATTTTAGCTCCAGAATCTGATTTTAATAAAGTCAAAAGCAAGCAATAGTTTGGATTTTATAATAGCATTGTTTGATTTTTTTGCTACTTTATTCAAATCAGATTCTGCAGCTAATATTACATAAATTACATAAGTCTGGTTGGGAGTGCTGCGACGATTATTATTATCATCATGATAATTATTATTATTATTACTATGTGTTCACCAGAGTGTTTACTGTGTTTAAATTCCTTATATATATATCGTTTGTTCTAAAACAGTCCACTATTGACACCTAAATTGTCCTCTCCCACCTCCCCCACCACAGCTCCTCAGTAACGGCACTCGCCACCTGATCCGCTCAGACGACATGGTGGAAACGGTGTACAACGAACGTGGCGAGATCATCAAGACCAAGGAGCGGCGCCTCTTCTTGCTCAACGACGTGCTCATGTGTGCCACGCCCAACATCCGGTACGTGTGTCGAGACATTTGTATATTATGTATTGAACTGGATTGATTGTAGAGCTGCGAGTGGATGATTAATCAATTGATTATTGAATTAGTTACCAACACATTTTATAATTAATCGGCCATGATTTATTGTTTCATTGCTTGTTCCGTCCTTCACTCAAACGTGTGATAGTGATAGATATGCAAAATAATTCAAAAGTTGTGATCATTTTCTGTTTTTTTAAAGTCATTTTTTTGCCGGCGCAATCGTGTTTTTCTTTTTATTGAGAAATAGTGCTAGGATTAAATCGGAAACTGGGATGAAGAGTGGGGCGTAGCCAGAAAAGATAGAAGGGGTACGGCAACCCGCTGCACTGCTCGACCTATGGTCTGGGGGGTGCGCATTATAACCACTCTACCACCGCGCCCCTCAACACTGATCATTTTCAAGATTTTCCTTTTTTAAATCATTGCTTGTTTAGATCCGCCATTTCAGTTAAATATTTTATATAGCAGACCAACACAGTGCTATTTGGAACGTGGAACCAAGTTCATAGGATTAATAAAAGATGTGCAATAATTAATATAAACAAAAGTAGGCCGGGGCATACATTTGGGCACCCCAACATAAGTACATAACATTAAGGTAGAGATAGAGAGAGAGAGAAGCTCAGTGTCTGCTGTGGCCACTAGGGGGCAGTAGTACCTAACGGTCTTTACTGGCCATGGATCAGGTTATCATTCTTGTGTTAATGTTAGGTTGTTATCCTAAGCACATGTCTAACCATTTTCCTGTGAAAAAGAAAGCTTGATACAATGATCTTCTGAACCTAGTTACAAAAAAAGTTGGGACTCGAGTGAATTATTAATCCTCAAAGCCTCATTGAAACAAGATAATATGTTGGTTTCAAATGTTGTTGTCAAATCCTTAAGGAACCTTATGCTCCATGGGTGGACCACTGAAAATACGTCCCTCTCGAATTAGATTATATATCATTTCACCTATCTATCCATCACAATGAGGGAATGCAGCTGAAAGGAGCTTAATGCAGCTGTGGTTTGTGGTTAACTCAGACAGGCCTCTGGTGCTTTACGTAGTAATGGAGCACTGCCCATGTGACGTCGAACCTTTCCTTCACAAAATAATAATAGGGCCCATTTGGAGGCCGCTAAGTGCTCTCCAAAATAGACTCCGATCTCCCAGATCTTTGGAATGACCAGGGGAACGCCTTGGCACCGAATGAAGTGTGCCAAGCTATCGGCTGGAAATTCCAACGAAAAATATGAATTCATAGAATGCTCAACTATAATGCACTTTATGTGACTGTAGAGTTTCAGAGGCCTGATTTTGATTGTTGTTAGAGTGATTCTCCAGAGTTCTTTTATTTCTATGTGATCTGTGAGTCGTCATTTGTCACACATCACATGATGTGGTTCTCTAATGTTTAGTTTGTTTTACACAACATTACAAATATTTGGAAAACAAAATTGTTTATTTTAGACTCAACATACTTTATTTTTATTTATATTCCACATATTCATAACAACTAACCTAATTATAGTTGTAATAATAATAATAATAAGGAACAATGCAACACTGTTCATTTTTATTTCACCATGTTTTGGAAAGAAACTTGGTTAATCTGTTTTGGTATATTTCCATGAGTTTCAAGGAAGGGCAGATATCAGACAAATTGTTTTTACAATCGTTTCCCTTATTTTGATGTATTTGGCAGAAAGCATGTTTCTGATCTTGCCTTTGACACTGAAAGAGATAAAGAGATTAAAAAGAAAGTTTAACACATAATAAAGTTGAATACAGAAATACAATCTTGAGTAAAAAAAAAATACAGTGACCAGGGCTGGAGTTATTTTTAAAACGTTCCATTCCGAACGGTTCAGACAGGCCTATGTTTAACGTTTTCCTTCTCGTTCTTCTGAAGTTCTTCATATTTTGCAATGTTTGTTCATACCAAAAATATTTGGTGGACTTTCAAACTTCAGTGCAACTGTATTAACGTAAAACCACGTTTAAAACACCATTCGCTTCCTCGTCTGTCCACCAGATGGAGCCCCAGATGCATGGGGCTTGATGACTGACAATGAAAGTTGGATGGATGCACAACCAGAAATAGTCTCCCAGACATAGGATATGTTAAAATATAAAGAGAATGGAGAAAAAAATGTATGGTTTAATGTTAACCATATTAAGAAATGTGGATTTCATAATGTTCCGTTTCTGTTCCAGAACAGTTGTAGAAATCTTTTTTTCGTTTCCGTTTCCGCTCCTTGTAAAATTCTGTCTGTTTTTGGTTTCCATTTTCGTTCCTTGAACTGGTTCTTGGGACTTCTTTGGACTTGGGAGCACTGACAGTGACTAAGGTCCATGAGCCAGTGATTTGAGGAAGTCTCTGTTGTGGTCCAGAAGTAGCCAGGAGGTCAGTGGCAGTACCAGCACAGCCCCCGGAAGCAAGTTCCTCCTCAAATGGAGCGTACCCCTGGGTCTGGTGGAGGTGGTGGAGTTCGGATCCAGTGATGATGTACCAGACTCCGGCCGCCAGTCCAACCTCCACCACTCTGGGGAGAAGGTTGTCATCAACGCTAAGCCAAGTAAGTTGCCCCTTGAAGACGCGTTTGCTTATTTACTAGTGAATATGTACTAATTACCTCTGCTACTCCCAAAAAATTGTGAATTCCAAATTACTACTGACTGGCCCAAATATATTGCTGCCCACCATGATGTTGCCGGTACTAGGGCTGCAATGAACAAATATTTTATATATATTTCTGGCTCGCGGAGCAGGTTATGTTTTTGGTTGCGTTGGTTTGTCCCCTCGATAACTGAAAAAGTTGAGCACGGATCTGGATGAAATTTTGTTGGAAATGACGAAAGAAAGAAGTGATTAAACTTTGGTGCATTTCTGTAGCCTACAAGTAACATAATAGTCATACTTCATTATTATTAACGGGTGAACGATCCCCGTTCTCCATAGTGACGACGCACCGCGTGGCCAATCGTACTTAAACACCGTCTGATAGATGGATGGGAAGTTCCTTACCTGGGAAATGGATGGGAAGTTCCTTACATGGAAACGTCAATGAGACATTTATATGTAAATATCCGAATGATTGCTTAGGTCCAACAGCGTCAACTTCCTAACTATTACAAACATCTAGCGATCTGCGATGCTTGGACGATGCGTTGGTTCTAGCTCGCCAGGCTTCTACTCTAGGAGCACTTGCATTGATAATGGGTTGCCACACATACTGCTAGCACTAAAGGTACTTTTTTGTAGGTTTGCAATCTCTGAGTTCTTCTAATTATTATTATTATTATTATTATTATTGTTATTGTTGGTGCAATCGTATGACCGTCCTTTGTCTTTGTCTTCCTTGTTGTGAGAACAGGTCTGCATATGGCCATAGTTCTGAATGTGGTTTAAACAGTGAATATGTATTGCCTGTGTAGCAGTGTCTGGTGGAAAGTTCCATGTTTCTTCAGACACGATTGTCTTGCACACTGAGTCTGACTCACTGTGTGCAATCCTCTTAGATGTGGTTGGCTTTCCGGAAAAAACGGAAGGGTTACAAGAATCGGCGGCATAGTCAAAACAATATCAACATGAAGTAAATATTAACAGAGTTTGAAAATCCTCTTGTAGATAAAAGATAACGGTCTTGTTCAGTGACACAACGTAGGTATGGATTTTGGCAGGATTACCCACAACAACCACTGGAATTTGAGCAACAACTATGAACAGCGGCCTATGCACTAAAAATAGTGCAGCAAGTTTAAGGTATTCATAAAAACAGAGATAGAGACTACAGGTAGTATTTTTATAATCTGGTATCATAGACTGTATATAAAGTAGACGCAGCGTGCATGACGTCATCCCATTGCTTTCATCACATTTTTTAGAGCCCGCCGACTGCACACTGCCATTGTTGAAAGTACCCGTATATCCGGTACCAGGAGAGATAGAGAGAGCTATACAGTATATGAGAGAGAGAGACACCCCACACGCGACATCTTCCGCTGGTACTGCCCGCTAGGGGCGCCAACGACAGAGTCAGAATGAATGGGATCCTATGGGAGCTGAAATCAAAAATATGAACGCCAAATCTGACGCGTTTGTGAAATTATGACCCCCATCACACAATGAACCGTTAATTAGCCCGAGAATATACATTAAAACATCAATTAGCAACGATCTTTAAATAGGTTAAACGGTCTGTTAAAATTGGTATATTTCTATTTGAAATCCCATAGGCTCTGTGCTTTTGGTAGTCAACTCTGCCCACTCGACTAGCAGAAGCACACGGAAGACGGCATGCTGGCTGAAGCGAATGTGACGTCCATATTTATGTACAGTCAATGGTTTATGTACCAGGCCTGCTGGTGTATCATAGAAGATTCAGTGGCCCACATTACAATGTGCTGTACGTAAGTCCTCAGTGAGTCTCCAGGTGCAGCCATACCGCTGGTGACCACTCCTAACATACAGTTTATATATAAAGATTTTACTGGATGTTTCTGGTAAACCCATAATGTTATTATATGACTCTGACACACATGACACTGGGCGACCTCAGTCTTTCCACCTCTCTCTACTCCCCTGTTCCCTTCCTCCCTCTCTACTGATCTCCCACGCCACCCTATACAGTCCTCCCTCTCTCTCTCTCTCCCCCCATTCCATTTCTTCCACTCCAGCCTCCTTCCAACCCTCATTCTCCCTCTCCCTCTCCTTCCCGCTCTCTTCTCTGCACCAGTCTCCCCTTTTTTCTCTGTCTATCCTCCCTCAATCGCCGCCGCCTCTTTTGAGTTGGTGACGAAATGCAACAATTCATTTAAAGGCACAATGTGAAACTCATTTGAGTCAGTTCCACCCATTGCATTTCCTTGTGAATCAGTTCAAACCAATCATAGTTTCCTTTCTGTCACTTGAATCACAGTTCTCTGTAAATTGTCGGTGAATTGTGGGTAATTGAGTTTAGTTACCTTGTAGGTACACATGTAGGAAACCTACATAGTACAAAAAAAAGAAAACCTAATACAATGCAGGAAACCTAATTTGTAGACACAATCCCCCTGTATTAAATGGTTCATATAACAGTTCCTGTTCTGAATTAATGTAAACAATTCGTGTTTACACCCCCAGCCCCTAATAAAAAAAGAAGATTGTGCCATTATATATTATGATTGCCCCTGTGTGTCTTACACACAAGGAAAGTGTGTGTGTGTGTGTGTGCGTGTGTGTGTGTGTGTGTGTGTGGACAGTTCTTGGAAGTTTTTGACCAGTGGAAAAACAATGAGTTCTATGACTGTGAAGTGAAAAACTGTTCCACTGCCTCGCACAACCAAGGGCTGGATGATGTCAGCACACACACACACACACACACACTCACACACACTTAAAGTCACAAAGTCACAAACACACATACACCCAAAGAGACACAATGCATACAAATCAAATGACACTAAAACCAGGGCTCCGAACTGGTTCAAGGAACAAAAACTAAAACCGAAAACAAGCAGAATTTTACGAGGAGCGGAAACTGAAACGGGAAAAAGATTTCTTCAAATGTTCCGGAATAGAAACGGAACATTATGAAATCCACAAAAACGGTTAAAAACCTTTTTTTTCGTTCTCTATATATTTTAACATATCCTATGTCTGAGAGACTATTTCTGTCAACTTTCACTGTCAGTCATCAAGCCCCATGCATCTGGGGCTCCATCTTGTGGACTGAGAAGGAAGGAAATGCAATGGCGTTTTAAACACGGTTTTCACGTTAATACAGTTGCACTGAAGTTTGAAAGTCCACCAAATATATTTTGTATAAAAAACTAAATCTAAATGTAACACTGCACAATATAAGGAACTTTAAG
>OMKY01212356.1:0-11281 GCA_900302395.1 Bregmaceros cantori | reverse complement strand
TCATACACTACATCATCCATCCGACATATAGCAGAAACGGAGCTGTAATGAACCACAATTAGTTTAAGATACTATTTAGATACTATTTAGTTTTAAAGTTATTACTATGAATTCTGCCATTATTACTTGTATAATCATATACAAATAATAATAATAAAATACATTAGGTCTAGTTAAATTTAATAACTCAAAGTTACAATTTACAAGGCACAGTTTACCTGCAGCAACATTTTAACTATAAGGAAATAAATTCTAGCAAGACATTTCATAGATAAACTTGATAATGGTTTATTGGTTACTTAATGAGTTTCTCTCTCTGTCGTTATTTATGTTTTACACTAAAAGGGTGAATCAACATCGTGTTGCCGATGCGTGGACGATGCGCTAGATGTGCGATGCGTGGACGATGCGTTGGTTCTGGTTCGCCAGGCTAGAAGCGTGTTTTTTTTTGTTTTGTTTTTTTAATACCGCGGTAATACCAGTTACCGCGGTAATTTTGGTCACGATAACCGTGACTGTAAAATTTCATACCGTGACACCCCTATTCTGTAGTCACCTATAATGGAAGAAAATCTCCTGGTCATGGTTGGCCGTCTCGATGAATCCAAAATTGTCTTTCAGTGTAGCCACGAAGCCCAGCAGTCTTTTGTGAGACTGCGAGTTACGGTTCAACATCTTGATGGAAACTGCAGTCTGCTGTCCAGTCCTCTTCACTTCGTTAATGCAAAACTCCACCTGAAAGACACCAGCGGGAAGGCATTAACCCTAAGGTGACTCAAGGAAAAAAAAACCAACATCCTTCCTATTAGGGGTGTTCGATCTGACGTTCCTAACCCGGCCCGCCATCCTAAGCAGTAACGATCTGCCATTATGTGTAGATCGTGTGAACCGCGATTCTATTTGATATATTTCTATGCTCCATTACCGCACTAGTGTCACGTCACGCTTCCTCATCCGCTTGCTTAATACACAAGACAACACTTGCAGGCTGCAGCATTCGTCACAGAGGAGTTGTGTTTGGTTGCAAAGCGGAACTTCACGTCCATTATATGGAATTGAGTCAACGTGTGTGTGTAAAAAAAAAAAAAAAAAGATCGTGATCTACTTTTTTTTCAAGATTGAACACCCCTACTTCCTATATCAAAGTTCAGTGAAAAGCGCATCCTACACACCAATCTACATGATCACAGCCAAAATGCTGCTCAAAGCACCAACGACACGTACCTTATCCCAAACTTGAGGGAACACACGTACCTTATCCCCAACTTGAGGGAACACACGTACCTTATCCCCAACTTGAGGGAACACGGCGCCTTCAACGTCCTTGGCAAAGTACAACACTGTCAGCTTCACACCGCAGTCTTCATATGCAATAACACCCTCTTCTGGGTCCTACAGTTCACAGAAGGAAAAGTCACCAGCATTTTTTAATTTCCATTGTTAAATCAATTACATAAAACATTCTATTAGCAGAAATGGCAAGTAACGAAGTACAAATACTTAAGTACTGTACTTAAGTAAAATTTTGAAGTATCTGTACTTTTAGAAGTACTTTTTTCTGTAAGTATTTTTTACTTGTACCGAGTACATTTTTAACAAAAATATCTACTTCTACTCCTTACTTTTACCAAAACAGACTTGTTACTTTTTCTCTTTTTTTGCACATTGACAGGGTACGATAACGTGCATAATATGACAGTCCCAGTCCAGTTATTAAGTTAATAAGTGGTTTTCATTTAGTCCTGAGATATAAGCTAAATTAGGCTAGGTTGTTAGTCATTTATTAAACAATAACATTGACAAACTAACATTGAAAAAAATGCATTTTACATGCAATTTTCTTTTAGTAACGCATTACATTTCTATCTCTCTCGGGCGCTTTCTCTCTCGCTCGCTCGCTCTCTCTCTCTCGCTCTCCCACTCTGTCCGTCTCTCTCTCGCGCTCTTTCGGGCGATCATATTTTACATTCATTCTTTGAATTCATTTTTAAACTGAAAGTTACTCAGTACTTTCGCTACTTAAGTAACTTTTTTGTGGAATACTTTTTTACTTTTACTTGAGTAACTATTTGGATGACTACTTTTTACTCCTACTTGAGTAATATTTTGCTGAGGTAACAATACTTTTACTTGAGTAATTTTTATGGCTACTCTGCCCATATCTGACTATAAGGGGGGATAGTGAGTAGGGCATAGGGAGCGATTTCGGACACAGCCATTTACCACATTCATTGTATTGGAGAAGCTCATGGTTACCTTATCCTTGTTCTTGCTGGGGCTGACGTTCTTGGAGGGATTCATGACCTCCTTGTCGACGACCCCAACGAAGCGCTGCTCGGACTGGGTGTGGAAGCTGACCGTTCCCTTGGGCAGCTTCTTGATACGCACGGCATGGTTTCTCTGGGCAGACAGCATGTCCTGAAGAGCACCCGGAGATCAAGAAGGAAATCAAGACTCAAAATGTGGTCAATTTATCGTTTGATTGTTATCATTATTCATCATTTCAAATTCGGGCAAGGATTGGTTGATAAATAGCTTTTCTTTTGCAGTGATAGGGCTGTACGATTTTGCTAAAAAAAAAATAAAATCCAGATTTTTGTCTTTGAAATCTCGATTGTCGATTTGTTTCCGATTTCTTGGGGGGAAAGAAAAAAAAGGACAAAATATATTGAAACTAGAAGTTTCACATTTCAAAATGGACATTCCAAAATGTACATTTTTGGAATCAAGTAGCGACACCTCAACCTTTGGCTTAGGATTAAGACAATTATCCATTTATATACATTTTATTCACCCATATAACTAGAAAACAGACCAGCAAAATCATTATCAATGTTAAAAAGGAAATGCGACTTTTCCAAAATATTGACTTCAAATCTCAAAATGCGAAGATACATTAAAACATTAAAAACAAACTAAGATCAGTTTTTCCCAATGAATTAGTTTGCATCAATTGTGGGAAGGGCCATGTTGTACAGCTTAAAAAGTAGTCGTATTCAAACTCACGGGCACGACGGTGAATTCCACCTCGTCCGAGATGTGCAGCTGCGAATCCTCGAGCACCTCGCTGAAGTGGAAGAACATGCGAGCGTCGCGGTCCACGCACTTGATGAAGCCAAAACCGTCGCGCATAGCGGCAATCACTCCCTGGAGCAAGAGACATGGGAGAACAGGTTCCATCCAAAAGGTTAGTCATGAGGCGTGGGCTACCAAAAAGCTCACTGCGGGCACGTTACACACAGAAGACTTTTTTTTTAGCTAATATCTTCTAATAGCCACTGGCTCTCCGACCACAGTTTGGAGACATCTCAATACTGAGTGGTCCTCCTTATCAACTTGACATCTCTCCACTTGCCTTGATCAGATTGGTTAGTTGGGCTATGTATACTGGGAAATACTAGCTCAACAACAATATTAATATTATTATTAATACGTATGGCATGAGTAATTAAAAAAGTATTTAGCTATACTATTTTAGCTCCGCGAGTCTCCGTCGGCATGCGGCTTCTCTTCGACCTATTTGGATCGGATACTTATAGCGTTTGTATCCGATTCCGATCTATCGCCTACCATTCCTGGTCGCGCCGCTTGTTTAAATTTTAAATAAAGTTGCGGATGTGTACAATAAAAAAAAAAAAAAAATCAGATTCCGTTCTGCTTGTCCGTGTTCGGCTCTGCTCTCCCGATCATGACTCAGGAGACTCAGCAGAGCTCATCAAGTGGAAAAATATACCATACTTCAGAAGTAAATGCTGGTCTAAAGAGTGGTGTATTAACGGAAGTTCCGACTTCCGACGTTCGCCTATTGCCCAAAGCCGACCCCGTTCCGACTCGGAACTCGGAATCCTGCGGGAGTTGCGGGCGCAAGACAAACTATTTTAGTTGCGGGCGGGAGCGGGACTAAAATAAAAAAAAATTTGCGGGACGCGGGCGGGCGCGGGACTGAACAATCCCGTCTCGCGCAGGGCTCTACCTTGAGGCAACCTTGGTGATTTTGCCACTAAACAGAAATCTGTCGAGATGAAAACCCCTCGTCGTGGAAAGGCTGCCAACATGAGCTCACCATCTCGCGGGCCTCCTTGGTGAAGTTGAACGTGTCGGGGAGGATGTCGATGTTGGTGGCTCTCTCCAGCTTGTCCCGCCGGTCTGTGGAGATGTTGAACTGAACATGGTCTCCTTCCAGCAGCGTGACTTTGGACTTTGTGTCCTTCTCTCCAAACAGCAGCTCCTTGTCGTAGCCAATCCTGGCACTGATGCGTCCTGGAAGGGGGTCGTTCTGCAAGCAAACCCAAGTGGGGAACATTAGTTGCAAAGTAGTAAAGCCCCCTGCATACTTCACGGTGGGGAGCAGACCGCCGTGGTGTGGTTTTTTGCGCTAAAAAAAACTACAACACGTCATCAATGTGCCTCGGTACTTGTCGGTGGGACGCTCCCCACCTCTCATCCTGACCACAGCCCTCGGTTCTACTAACCGAATTCACCTCGTGGCTGTGATTGGTCAAGACGGATAGTGGGCGTGGTGGGTGCAAGCAGGCCCACGAATCTCTAGCTCGAGACGAGAGGAGAACAACATACAGCATGTATAGACGGCGACAGAGAACATAATAGAATAGAGGGAGGCAATAGAGATAGAATAGAGAAAATGGACGAATTTGAGGAAGTTGGCCGCGGACTTGGTGTCTCGTGTCGGTTGCGGACCGGGCTTCGGCCCGGACCCCGGGTGGTGTGTCGGGCGGAGGCTGGTGTTCGCCGGTGTCCGTCCCCGCCCCTTCGTCCCCCTCGGTCAAGCCCGGTCCGCAACGCATCACCCGGGGGTGGTGCGTTGGGTCGGAGGCCGATGTTGTTGTCGCTTCCTCCAGAGTGCACCGCGAGCACCGTTTTTGGAGGTTTCAGAGAGTAGGTGGAGCCGCCGGGGGGCAGAGGGATGCGGGGCACCGCGGTGATCTGGACTATGACCACTTTCTACCCAAACCGCCGCGACGGTGGTCACGTGATCATCTTTACGGCGGTCTGCTCCCCACCCCACTGTGAAGTATGCAGGAGCCTTAATTAAAATGTATGGTCATGTGTATTGTCCAATGGCCAGTCTGCACTGCTGCCATATTCGTGTACAATGTTGTTGAAACTTGAAAAGGTGCAGATTTTATTTTATAAGCCACTTCAGGCTCTGGGGTTGGAGCTAAGCTTGAGTTGATTAACTACGTAAACTCCAGTCTGTACTCACCAAGCCCGGCATAATGAACATTTTCAAAAGAATGACTTGGAAAGTGGTATCAACTTCATCCACTAAATCAAATTTCCCAAGCACCACGTCTGGTGGTAGCCAGAGATGGCAAAAGTACACAGATGTCTTACTTGAGTAAGAGTAAAATACATTCATGAAAAAATAACTCGAGTAAGACTACAAAGTACTCATCCAAATATCTACTTGAGTAAAGTAAAAAGTACAGCCTGAGAAAGGTACTCAAAAGGTATTTTTGAAAGTACAAAGTACAAAAAATACATTTGAATATAAAAAGCACACTTTTTGGTTTATCGATGTTATTGATTGAATAAATTACTGACAAACTAGCCAATTTACTTCACTTAAAGTGTATAAAACACGCTGCCAAATATTGAGATAAATATCTGAAACATTTGCAAATCACGCTCACCTAACCTTTCAAAGTTGGGTGAAAAAAAAGTACTGATATTTCTGTTAAAAATCTACTGAGTACAAGTGAAAAGTCATCAGAGAAAAAAGTACTTCTAAAAGTACAGATACTTAAATTCTACTTAAGTACAGTACTCAAGTATTTGTACTTTGTTACTTGCCATCTCTGGTGGTAGCAGGCTATAACACCACGCCATGGAAGCTAAATCTTCCAGCTCCATTCGACATGTTCAGTATGTTCAGTTTGTTGCTTTGCAGCACATCACTTGCATAAACACGTGATGTTCTTGCAAAGCATCGTCCACGACTCCACACATCAGACACGATCATTACCTGAGCCGCAACGCAGGTTATGTTTTTGGCAGCGTTGGTTTGTCCGTCCCCAAGATAACTGAAAAGGGCACAGATCTGGATGAAATGTTGCACTGTTGTTGGAAACGGCACACATAACGATTGAATTTTGGTGCATTTCTGTAGCCTATAAGTAACATAATCATACTTACCCATAGATCGCTGGGCGCTTACCAGGGTCACGTGACTAGACTCCCGGGTCACTGGGAAATGTAGTTGGCATGTTCGCCGATGAAGTCAATCGCAATCGCGCTACTCGAGCACTTGCGTTGATAATGGGTTGCCACACATACTGCTAAAAGTACTATTTTTTTGTACCACTATGGCACTGGTTTGCAATCTCGGAGAGCGTCTAGTTTGGTCTGGATTAAGCAGGCTCAAAAAAGTGTCAATCAGATCACAGTGCAGTAGGCGTGGAGGACCACATCTCGATTCGAACGAGGTGCTAATTAGGCCGCCGTCTGATTTGTCTGTCTGGTTGGTCCAGACCCACCAGACCGTCACGTGCGATGGTTCTGTCTTGCCAGCCTAGCAAAACACGCTTTAGATTAAAGCAGAGCCTCAGTAAAACCCCCGTGTATTTAAAGGTACCCTACTACGCCTTAGACGTCTCGTATGGTTTGTGTCGTGACGTCGTTACCATTTAATCACATCATAGCGAGGATAGTTTGAGAAAGCTGTGAATGCACTTTGCCACTTGAACTTTAGTTGTTTTTATTCTGTTTACTCGCGTCTGGTGCCATCTAGGACTTGTCGAACACCTTCTGCTCTGAAACAAGCTTGGAGGCAGAGTGAGATGTTTTTTTAAACTATTAAAACTGTGTGAAGAACACGGAGGTGGATTGTGTTTTCTTAAAGTTCTGAAATATGTTGAATATTGAGACTTCAATTTGAACTCTCTACACTCTACCCCTTTCACACTAATCCTGTCAATTACGCAGAAAGAATATTAAGGACTGTTTTTTTCTCATGAATCTACCATAGCTAGGAGTTTCCCAGAGAAACGATCCACTCAAATTTAGAGAAGATCGGGATCACAGCCTTCGTGCAGCGCAGGTTTCTACTGGCAATTGCTTTTCCACAGGAAAGATGTGTACCATTACTGCTGCACGCACACAGAAAACATGAATCGACTCAGCCAAGTTCGGGCAAGAATTTAGTCATTTCACGTCAACTCCTAGTCATACTAATTTAGTAATGAATGAGGCAATACAGCCATAGCTTATTCCAGTGATTTCTGTGTTGGGTTTGTAGTTCAGAGGTTGCCGGTTCAAGCCCTGCTCCTGGCAGCAATTTTAAATGGTTTCAGTACAGGTTCCAGAACCCTTCTCTGGTGGCTGACGTGGCAGAGCACAGATGTTCTGTACAATGTGCGGGTGTTCTGGTCGTGACCAATCAGCGCCGGTGGGCGATCCAATCAACGCCCTGATTGGATCGCCAACAGTACAGTAGGGGTGCAACGATAAGTCATCGATTAATCAACTAATCGATTATGAAATTAATCGACAACTAATGTAATAATCGATTAATCGCTAAGGAATTGAATAAGTTGTTTTCTGCAGTTTTGTGCAGAAATATAATATTACTTGATAATATAATATCACTTGATAATTTCTGAAAATCCAAAATATGATTAATTATTAAGTACGAAGGAAACCATCCAAATATCAGCATATAAATTAATTGTAATGGGCCTGTGAAGGGTAATTAACTTAATTGTAGTACATTTGTTTGCTGACATGAACCAAAATTGACCACATTTCAGATGCACGTAGTGACAAGTCACAAGAGTCTCTGGGAAAATGCATATTTTTTTAAGGAACAGGATAGGATCTAACCGATTATTCAACTAATCGTTTCATTTATCTGCAACCAGAGATGGGCAGTAACACATTACATTTACCGTTTCAATTTAGAGTACTTTTGGAGTACATTTTTCACGAGTTACTTTCTACTTTTACTCAAGTAAATTTGAGTTGAAAAAAAAACTACTTTTTACTGAGATGTCACTAAAAAGTACTCGGTACATTAACTCTGCCTTTAGCGACACCCGTTGGGAACTGTTGGCACATATGTTGATGTCATATCTCTCTCTCTTGGGCGCTTTCTCTCTCGCTCGCGCTCTCTCTCTCTCGGTGTCTCTCGCTCTCTCTCTCTCCCACTCGGTCTCTGTCTCTCTCTCAGGCGATCATTTTTTTAAATTCATTTTTTAAACTGAAAGTTACTCAGCACTTTCGCTACTTAAGTAACTTTTTTGTGGAATACTTTTTTACTTTTACTTGAGTAACTATTTGGATGACTTTGACTTACTCCTACTTGAGTAATATTTTGCTGAGGTAACAATACTTTTACTTGAGTAATTTTTATGGCTACTCTGCCCATATCTGTCTGCAACTAATCGACTATTAAAATAATCGTTAGTTGCAGCTCGACAGCACAGTATTAAAGTTCCATCTCAGGCTGAACGCAGGTCTTAGCATAGTTTATTATTCAGTTATTTACATTCTCAGAAAACTTGAGAAAACAAAATGATGCAGTCTTTTCCATGATATGCTAAGTGTCTCTTCCTCCCTAAACCTGCAGCAGTTCATTCCAGCTCCATCAACGAAAGTGGATATTTACAAGTCTCAGGTGAAGTGACCCACAGCTTGTCCATGATCTCAGATTACAAAATAAGCAAAAAAACACGCTTCGGTTCGTCTTTTCGCTTCCAGAAAAAAGAGGAGGGACGTGACGCAGCTCCCAGCACAGGAAGTGACATCACTCCACCTCTGCTACCTGCGCCACCTCCACCTCCATGGTGTGGATCAGCTCGGAGGCCGCGTTGTCGTCGCCCTTGGCGCCCATGGCCTGGTGAGCCAGCACGTAGTTGACCACCTGCAAGGAACGGAAGCCACCGTTGTCTCGACCTGTCTGTACTGGTACTGTACTTACTGGTCCACTTGAAGAGAGTGGACCAGTACAGCACAGCCACCACCAGACACAGGCACACACACATGCTTCTTGGGTCCGGTTTTGATTCCGTAAAATGGCGTGTGATCAAGCTGGCGTTTTTAGAAAATATTGCCATACTAGCAGAACTCTTTTGAAAAAAATGAGATCAAGTCTATTGGTCAAGGGAAACTAACGCGTTAGATTAGAAAAGTAATCTGTTACTATAACGCCCGTTATAGCGGATTTGTGTGTGCCGAACGCTCACACACACACACGCACACACAAATCCGCTATAACGGGTTAATTGGAAACAGGGCTGAAGAGATCGGAGGAAGACATCGTGGAAAGAACTGCCGATCTCTTCAAGCCCGTTTCCGCCGAATCCTGTCAGTTGAGACGGAAATACGGCATTTAACAAAACGCCCAGCGGGAGGCGTGGCTGCCCGTTACTCACCTGCATGATGCTTTGGTCCGTCAGCGTGCTGGGCACGGCAGCAGCTGATGTTACGGCAGCCCCGTTGGCGCCCACCACCGCATCGCCGGGCACCATCGTCTGCACAGAGGAAAGGTTTTAGTTTCCTTCTGGAGGGTCACTATCACTATCAACTATAACTAGCAATCAGTGGCCTGTATATGGTTTACACTCTCAGTGCATGTCCAGAGCATACTGCGATCGGTTCGAGAGCGAGAGAACTGTTAAAATGTGTAAAATATAAATAAAAATATAAAAATGTTAAAATCTAAAAGGATGCGGGATATACCGGGACACGCTAGAAAAGGACATCACAGAGAAATATTTAGAAAAGATAACAAACATTATAAATGGATTGGACCAAATATCAACTCGTGAATGGACTAAGGATAATCTATCTACTCACTATCGCGGACATATTTGCCTACTGTAGTATCCTGGACATTTAGAGTTTAACGAACATTTGCAAAACTTAATGTTAGGTGGCACCCCTAAATCTCTCTCTCTCTCTTGCAAAAGTTATTTTTTTGCTAATTCGAACAAAATGCAATGGCAGCCGAATTGATCTCTTTAAATTAAACTTTCCCATTCAAATTTGATGCACCGTATGACTCCCAAGTCACCTGGATGGCCTCTATCGTCTCCTCGGTGATCAGCACCGTCTCGATCTCCTCGATGGGTGCGGTCACAACCGGCTCTTCCTCGGCCTGCCGCAGCTCGGGCGGCAGGTCCGCAGCAAGGATGCTGACAGCGTGCTCCACCTGTCGAGACGTCAGTCATTTCAAACAACACCAGAGCTGATGCCATTGACCACAGCACGAACATATTTCAATGTTAGGTTACCGGCCGTGTCAGCGGAGCCAGAGGTGGCAGTGAGTGTAGATTTTCTCAATGTCAAAGCTCACAGGATAATCAAAACAACACCTTGTTTTCATGGAAATATGATATTTTGAAAAAAGACAGATTATTACCTTTTGACATTAATCTATTAGAGTTACATGAACACAAAGCCGTGGCAATGTCACAATAGAACAAATTCTGTGTCCCCGTATCCTTCAGAGTACATGGAGCCATCCCAAGTAGTGATTTCAAATTGGTGAGAGTTGTGCGCAAAATAATGAGCCACTGGACTCGTAGAATCTATAATCTATTTGAATCTATCAAGACTTTATAACATGACTGGCATTCAATTGCAATATCGACGTTCATTTTGACAGTTTCATTCATCTTCATTCTTGACAGGATAGTCTGCCAAAAGAAACATTCCGGAACTATGTGTTAAAACGATTACTTGACTATTTTTTCCTCCAAATATGAACAGAGAAACAGTTCCAAGGTATTAATCATGGAAACTCAAAATATATTTGGTTCTCCTGTACAACAATTAAGTTACTTACTCCAACAAACGTTAGATTATGCAGTAGTATTTTGACGTTTTTCCTAATAATTCTTGATATTTCATATTTTTAAAAAAATATTATTTCCTATCAAATTTGAGAGCTTGCCCCCCCCCCCCCAAAGAAATAACTTTAAAATTTGAGTGGACCAATGTGGAAAGGATTGAAACTAACTAATACTAATACACTAACTAATGACAATGACAAGTATTATATTCCTTGCAGATTATAGATGATTACATTCGTTGACGATTAATTCTCTAATCCATTCGTCATCGATTAATCGACTAATCTTGCCTTAGTTGGCACCACACCAACAGAGGTAGGAGTCTACCTGTGGTTGGCACCACACCAACAGAGGTAGGAGTGTACCTGTGGTTGGCACCACACCAACAGAGGTAGGAGTGTACCTGTGGTTGGCACCACACCAACAGAGGTAGGAGGGTACCTGTGGTTGGCACCACACCAACAGAG
>OMKY01212346.1:0-11308 GCA_900302395.1 Bregmaceros cantori | reverse complement strand
AAATAAATATTTTTTGCAATCTGCGTGTGGTAGAACGCGAACCCGGGTCTCCAGTTTGGCAGACCGTAGGGCTAACCGCTACTCCATCTGAGCTGTGTTAGTCCCACGCAGTAAAGTGGGGGGGGCATTATGTTACTTATAGGCTACAGAAATGCATCAAAATGTAATCACTTGTTCTGTGGGTCATTTCCAACATTTCTACAAAAATTTCAACAACTCGACCAAAAATACAACGTTCTTGGCGCAGGTAATTATTCCTTGAACCCCCTCTATGTCGGATCTTGGCAACTTAGTTTGATAGCGTATTGGACTCGTAGCTTATTGGATGTCTGGCTACCTCTATACACATGTGCACAGCCTCCATGACACACTGATGGAGCCAGAACTATGCTAGAGTCATCTGAAGGTTAGAACTTGGGGGCCCGTTTGTGACACAGTCCTCGTTTTCCTTGTTCTGCGACGACATACAGTACGCGCGGGTCACCGACCGGCATAGGTGTATTCCGCTTCAAAATGTATTCCGATCCACTCGAAGCGGTGTATACATGAGCACTTTTGAAGCAGATCCACCTATAAGCAGATTATATTTCGGCTTGTTGGTACCATGTAAACGGGGCTACTGTAACTCGGCCTCAGTCGGATTGCTTAACCTAGCGAAGATTCTGTTTCTGGCTTCATTTTTACTCCACGCCTCCACAGCTCTCCTCACTAACGTGAGGAAACCAAAGAACACACCACTTCTCTCACGGCTCAGCTCTGGCTCCAGTTCCCCCCCACTATCGCGCCCAATTACCTGCCATGGACAGACAATCCACTGCAACCTAGACCCTACCCATCCCTTCCCATCGCATCACATGTACTCCTGTGTCTTAATACAGAGTGCTCTGGAATAGATTTTCTATTTTATTTTTTTTAATTTTGCCTCATCATTTCATCACTGAGTTCATGGGCTGGTTACTGAAGGTTACTGTGGTGCTATTATTATGCAATCCCAAATGGTTGTTTTTCCTTCCCTCCCTCTCAAATGCACCACGGACCGTTTTTTGCAGGCACCGCTATTAAGATTAAGCCAAGACTCCTGGGTTTGGGGAGAGTAATGTAGTCTTGGAAAGGGAAGACGTTGCCGCAAAGCCTGGCTAATGGCAAAGTTTCCTTTTTTTGGGGGGGGGGGATAATTATGCAGTCTAACCACACAGTGTAATTTTGATTAAGTCACCTTCAATACACTCTGCTCAATCTTTCTCTCAGGTTTTTGTGTTTGTCCTAGTTTACATGACCTGTGGAATGCATCGATCAACATTGTTTGAGTTACAGAAGGTGTGGGGTTTAGATGTTTAAAAAAAGTAAGTTTGGTTAACTGTGCTGAATTGGCCAGTATCCAATAATATTGACAATCTGGATGATTAGGGTCTAGTTAAAGAAGTCATTAATTGCAGCGTTTTAAATGTGGTTTACATTGTTTTCCCCTCGTTTTAAATGACTCGTACTCTGCAGATTACATATACAATCTCCCTCTTCAAATAAATTACTTCGTCTTTTGCCTTTGCACCTTATTCTCCTTTTTTTTCTTTTTTTAAAGACCTTATGATACCTCAAGAGGGTCCTTCTCGCCTAATTGACCAGATGTGGCACACACACTTTTCTTTTTTATTATTTTTTTTTGCTACACTCCACACCAAAATTCGAGTGCCACGTTTGAGTTTGTGAGGTCACTCAGAATTGGAATGGTTGTCTGGTATTTTTTTTTTTGCCTTATCAACTATGATGGGTTCACAATTTATTTTTTTCATCCAATTTTTTTTGCACATATCTTCACTGTTGCACTGCTGCAATAGACGTTTGTGGGTAAAAGGGTACTTGGGTTTTACTGGTATTTCAAAATACCAGTGAAACGGCATTGGTTGATCTTTTTATCACACTACATGCAAATTGTGTGTTCCTTTTATAGATCCTTTGATCTGAATCCATGATTTGCTTCTTTCAAACCATTTCAAATGTATATTCAATTAATTGGATGGCTGTAATGGAGACAGGAACCCGAAGCGACTGCAGAATGGTCAGTGTCTTGCTCGCACCATCCACCATGCCTGACATGCTAGCATCTACGGAGTGGTTCATTAAGGGGACATGGGTCCATTTTGCATATCCGGAAGTGGTTGTAAATGTAGGTTTCTAGAAGTTGTAATTGACATTGCTCCAATGAAGTTTTATCATGACCTCATTCTTCAAAGTCCTCTCTCTTTGCTGTCCACTCCCGTCTGTTGCTAGGCGGAGAATGAGAGTGCTGGAGGTTTGAATGCAGTCTGGTACCCTTTTTGTATGTTTCTTGTTTCATTTGAAAATGTGAATGTTGAACATTGATGTGATGATTGAACTGAACATTGGCTGGGGTTTTATCATGTAATGACTTGATTAAAAAGTTGGTTTTGTTATCAAGCTGGTTTTGTCATTGAATCAGTAGAAAAATGTTGGTGGTGTTTTGAAACGGCTCTGACCATTCAAAACTGCACCGGCCATACAGAATGACGACAGTTTTTAAAATGGCAACGACCGTTTTAACAATGCAACGGCCATTTTGACCATGGAAATGGCAACGGCCTTTTCACAAATTGTAACAACTGTTTTGACAATGGCAACAACGTTTTTACAAATGCTAACGACCGTCAACCTATGTTGACCATTTTGGATAGTTTTGAAAATGGCAACGGCCATTTTGACAATGCCAACAAACTTTTTACCTCGGCTGACAAGTTCGTACCATTTGTGTTTTTTTTGACTGTGGTTGGTAGATCTTCATATGGTCCAATAGCTTGATTTATTCTCGTTTTCACTTCTTCGTTGGTGATGTGTTCTCTATACGAGATGCCAAGGAGTCTCGTTGGTGTCGCTGAGTGCACTATATATACGGAGTAGGGCATAGGGAGCGATTTCGCATAACAACCATGCCCCAATCAACACAAACAAAAAACAAGGAGAGCAGCAAGGTTTTTTGTAATAAAATGTATTTTTCCAAAAATATTTCTGATATTTCTGTTACTGTCCTTTCTGTCTAACATCATGGTATGTATCTTTAATAGGAGGTGCAATAAATAAGCTAAGAATGTACAAAGTATTTACACACAACAGTCTTAACATGATCACAAATGTAAACAGCAGCTTACCAGAGGTATATATTCTGTCATTTCTGATTCGTTAATTAGGCACAAATGGTATTTTTTTTTATTTACTCTTATTACCGTTCATCTCAGTCACACCTTGGTCGCCTTAACCTTTTCAAACAAACACGTGTCTTAGACAAGTTGTGTCTTAATGATTCCCCCCGGGACTGTGATGCCTCGATGTTCCGACATAAGATTTTTCAGTCAGAACATCGGGAAATCTCGCTCTGGCGACACTTGCGCCGATGTTCTGACGCACCAATGTTCCGACATTGTTTTCTGTTCCCGGTCGGGCAAAGCCCAGCGCCGCTACCGCCGCGGCGTATAGCGGCGTACGGAGCGCCGTCTCAGCAGCACACCGATAAGTCATTGCTCTGGGTTACGGTTAAAGTTAGGGGTTTGGGTGTGTGTGTGCGTTTGTGTCGGTAAAAACAATTATAGTGTCGGAAGAATGGGATCATGCCACCCAGTGTCAGAAGAGCGAGATCTTCCCGATCTTCCGACATTGATCTGTCGGTACATTGGAGGGTCGCAATTATGGTGTGTCTCACTCAAGCTTACAATATAAGAAAGCAGCAGTCTTGAGTGTGAGGTTTAAACGTGCAGATGTTTCCACTACTGTTTTGAAACAAATAAAACAAAAAACATTGATGGCCGATCTCTACTTTATCTCTACTATACCCTTAGAGTAAGACGAGCAAGATGTGACTAAAAGGGAAACGTTAGCTCCGTTAGTCATTCTTTAACATACGCTGGCTTGGTTCGACGACACTCACAGTTCAAAGGTGAGGAAAGAGAAAGAAAAGAAAAAAAAAATACAACCTCTTCAATACAAAAACTGTCATGTTTTTTTACGGCCAGACATGGAATTAAAAATAATGAAGAAAAAAAAATAGAATATATTGCAAGAACAGGAACTGGTTGTTGAAGGTCTGAAGTTGTGGTATGTTTTTGACGTAGCAGCAGCAGCGCTAATAGGAATCGGCTAGCTTTGAAAAATGTTCCGCCATAACTCGAGATCATACATACACGCTCAGCATTTTCGTCATAAATACGATGGCAGGAACACAAGAATGGAACATGCTTGAAACAAACATTTAGTCTTCTTAAAATGCAATAATCTTCATTTTCATCTATGGTACATGCTCATAGATTAAGCAGAACATTTTCCTGTGGACCTTTAAAGTCAGTTCAATGACTGGAAAATGCAGATTTTGACTTAAGGAAAGACCTAACGGAAAGATATTTTCATTCAGCCATTAATTTAATTTAAAAAATGCATTGCAAATAAAGGCAATGCAGATCGAATATTCAATAAAAGCCCAATTCGCACTGGACTTTTATTACCTATGGACCCCTGGTAATTCGGAATAATTGCGGAGTAAATCTGAGTTTCATTTGACATGCAAATGCGCAATGTCAGTGATTTGCAAAGTAATAATTCCACTGCGAGTTACCTACTGTGATTCGTCGAAACACAACAATGGTTTGAATTCAGAATTTGTTTAACTTTGTTAATACACACAGACATGTCTGTGTACGTGTGTATACGTGTGGGGAAGCGAAAATACAGCACATGTGTGTATCATAATGTCTTTTAAATCGAGCTTTTACTAACCCTGTCAGAATGTGCAACAAAATAACACAGAGGTCAGGGGGTAATTGTGCATTACCAGAGGTCCCCACGTAATTCAATGGCAGTGTGAATTGGGCTAAAGTGAGGTTATAGCATGTTCTGTTCTTGAGTTCAATCGAGCATGAAACATTTGCCATTTTACTCATTAGCACTTCTAGTATTCTTCTGTTCCAACCAATTGCTGCAACTATTTCCTTACATTTCTCCAGTCAGGTTGAAATGAAATTGAAAATAGTTTTAATTTACTTATAAAAAGTCATATTCAGCAAAGCACTCCCATTCCTGCACGTTAACCCTTACAGTGCCAGCAATATTCAATACATTTGCTCTGATGTGTGAAGGTGTGAAGTGTGTGAAATGATGGAATCCAATGGCTACTTTAGAATAAACCTGGAGATACACCCCGGCCAGCATAATTATTCTCAGGTTCATAAGACAATTTGTTTTAGGGTGGAGCAGTTTCCATTTGTTCAAAATATACCAAATATTGGAAACACTGAGTAAAAACGGACAAAGAATCACACATCTCATTAGGGGATTTCTTTCCATTACTTTGAAAATGGCGTTTAAATGACATGAATGCAAGGAATTCAATTAATTGTGTCATTGCCATTTCTAAACAGTTAACTGCAGACGTGAACACCTAGCCAGGCGAGCCAGAACCAGCACATCGCTAGACATTGCATTGGGTCTGGTAAAACCCGGGTCGAGAAACGTGTCAAAAAAAGTGACAATCAATGTGTTATCCAATCACAGCGGAGTTGGTGGGACAACCAAACTCTGCCCATGTCTCGCGTCACCCATACCAAACTCCGCCCACATTTGGATTCAAATAATTTGATTGGTCCGCCCGTATACAGGATTCGCCTGCCTGATTTTCCCAGACCCGATGCAACGCTTAGCGATGTGCGATGCCTGGACGATGTGTTGGTTCTGATATGGTAACATGTTAGCCAGTACTTGGAACCCCACGTAATTCAATGGCGAATTGGACTTATTTCGAGAATTTTCAACGTACGGATGGGATGCGTGGCCGTTGCATGGCAGTGATTCCATATGCAGATTTTTAAGTTTTAATTTTTTTTTGTGCAAAGTGTTCGTGGAATTGTGAGCGACTGTGTGTAGGTGCGTTTCAGCGTGCGTGGGGGAAGGCTCCGTTGCTTTGGAGGGGTTTGAGCCGAGACATCAGTGGAGCCGCAACATGTATCACGGCACGGGGCAAATATTGACGCGCTGCGGATATTTGGAGGAGCTCGCTGACGGAAATAGAGCTTCCCCGGACACTTTGGTTGGTTTCAGGGTGTATTTTGAGAAAGGCAAACACGAGTGCTTGTGTAGACAAAATAGTGGCACGCGGCATAGCAAATATTGAACGTCTCGTTAACCGCCGCTGTGGGGGTTTTTTATGGTTGCGAAAAGGCAGTCTTTGCTTGCAGAAACTTCTTTGAATGTCCCACATCCTTTTTTTTTGTTTTAAAGTTTGCAATGCTTGGGAGGAGAGTGGGGGGGTTTATCTATACTACTATCTGTCTGTTTAAGGTCTTTCATGTTGACTGCAGGGCTTTGAACCGGATCAAGGAACGAAAACGAAAACCGAAAACGAACTGAATTTTACAAAATTTTCAGAGGGGCGGAAACGGAAAAAAGATTTCTTTAACTGTTCCGGAACAGAAACATAATATTATGAAATCCACAAAACCGGTTAAAAAGTGTTTTTTTTTTCGTTCTCTATATATTTTAGCATATCCTATGTCTGGGAGGCTATTTCCTTCCACTTTCACTGTCAGTCATCAAGCCCCATACATCTGGGGCTCCATCTTGTGGACAGACGAGGAACCGAATGTAATGGCTTTAATACAATAAAGTTTTCGGTTCCGTTTCTGCTCCCTGGATAATAGAAAAAGTTCCTGCTTTGCGTTTTTGTTCGTTGAACCGGTTCAGAGCCCTTTTTTCAACCAATCACAGGTTGCAGTGAATCCTTGCAATTTGCATTTAAAGGGACAACGTGTATTGGATGTTCTGCAACTCTCTCTCTCTCCCCTCTCTCTGTCTGTCCGTCTTTCTCTCTCTCTTTGCACCAAGTGGTCCCTATCGGTTCTTAGTTTCGGATTTTGCTACAAATAAATAATATTCATCACACACATAATTATAGACAAGTTCGGTCTCTGAACGTCACGTCTGGTGTCATTTAGTTTGCTGTGTATTTGGCTATTTTTCAACATGTCTATTCAGTGGGAACACACACCTACGGAGTTATTTAAAACGGATGGTGGTAACTTTCAGTATGCTATTCCACACACAAATGCTCTTGTGCAGATCTGTGACCCACAAATGCATGATTTAATAATCAGTGCAACTCGTTCCATTTTCTCATTCCCTTTGGAATTACTAGAAGCAGCAGCCAGCCTATTGGTCCAGAAGAACATGTGACCACTCACAGTAACTGTGAGTAACTTTAAGTCGGATTTTGACTGTATTTCATCAATATTTATATACAATTATGAACGGATGTAATGTGTCATTGAGTGGTCGGATTTTGAACTGGCGTGCGTTTTCTATATTTTTTGTAGGGAACAATAAGGCGCCGGAAGTGACCTTAAGAACGGCGGGACAAAATGACTTCCCCCAGTGTTACGCACGTAAACTCGTCTATAGCATCTAAAATCTATCCTTTACTGGCACCCATAATTTGGAAACATGGCTGCACTCAATGTGCCCCCAACCATGACGTACAATAATGTCTAGCCTTGCAAGACAACCTAATATTTTATGTGTCAGTGTATACACATGTTTCAGGACATGGCGACAATGGCTGTGTCCGAAATCTCTCCCTATTGTGGAAATGCCATTTTGTAGGGGTGTCCGATTCTCTATGTACCCTATATAGTACATTGAAAGTATCCCACGATGCACCGCAAAAAGCAGTGAGCAACAGATGTACCCTAGACGGAGCAATATAACCCATAATGCATTGTGAGACGTTTTAAAAATGACCTAAACTTAATAAAAATGACACGGCGGGAGTAAATATCAACCGACTGCGGCAAATTGTTATAAATGTAAGTACTTTTGACTTTTTCTGACTGTTGAATTTTATAATAATACATTTTAACAATTATATATTAGAATAATTTTGACAGCACCATCTCTAGTGTCCGAAATCTTGGACTATGGACTGTAAGTGAGTGCACTATATGGGGAGTAGGGAGTCGGGGAAAGGGAGCGATTTTGGACACAGCCAAGGCCTTTTGCTAAGCGATGAATAATAAGGTAGGGGAAAATCACACATTGTCCCTTTAAAACAGGTGAATCCAATTAATTTCTTGACAGTGATCAAGGTTGGGCTGAAGATAATTAGGTTCAGACATTGTGCTGGTATCATTGCGGTCAGAGCAACAGGCAGAGAGCAATATTTGCATAATATTGTCTGTTTAAAAGTCTTCCATTATCGCTTCGATCGATATCCTTGGCAAATACGCAATCAATCTCCAGCAGAAGCCAGCATAACTACGTCCATTGTATGTCCCCTATATAATGGACGTGAAGTTGTGCGACATATCACATATACGCATACTTCACCATACATGATACCAGCAAAATGTCTGCCGCCGCCAAACTGTGACATCACCGCGGAACAGCCCTATTGGGTGAGGGGGGTGGAGGTGGGGGGGTTAATAAATGCTTAAACTGTGAAGTCAAAGAGTAATTGTATTGGTAAACTGAAATTATCTGAACAATTTACCATCTGTAGTAGTTGGAGATTTGTTGGTTTGCTATTGTAGATCGAACCCAAACAAACACACACAAACACACACACACATCCATACACACACACACACACACACACAGCTAGAAACACATTGTAACACCAATGAGCGTAGGCAGTCTGCGGTCACGTTAACACGTTAATATTAAATTAATACGATACACATTTGTTCTGTAGCATCACACGCTTCGGTCGGTGACTGGCGCGATGGTTGGTGTTGATGATGATGTTGTTGTGCCAGAGGTTAGTAGCCTGGCGAGCCAGAATCAACGAATCGTCCACGCATCGCACACGATTAGAACGATCATTGGGTCTGTTAAAACCAGGGTAAAAAAAAAGTGTCAAATTGGGTTATCCAGTCACAGCACAGCAGGTGGAACAAACGGCGTGGAGGCGTGAGCACCAAACTCCGCCCACATCTCGCGTCACCCATACCAAACTCCGCCCAATTTACCATCCAGCGATGTGCAATGCGTGGACGATGCGTTGGTTCTGGCTCGCCAGGCTAGATGATGATGTTGTGCCAGAGGTTAGGGGCGGGGTCGGACTTGGTATGGGGTGGGAAATGTGTCTTGTCCCATTTCAGTCAACAGTTAGGGATGTAGGAGGCTTGCGCAGGCACCACGATGGGGGCGTCTCGGCGTAGGAGTGCACCCAATTCATTACGAGTGCGGTGAGGCGCCCTGCCCTCTCTGTTAAATTCAACGCCCCCTTCATATTTCTTTGCATTTCTGACATTAATAACTTAGTAATATTACTAAGTATAATAAATAAATGACTGTTGCGCCCTCATTTCACGGCCTAGCGCCGGCAGACATTATGGTGGTATCATCGCGGTCAGACGAACAGGCCGCGAGCGGTATTTGCATACAATTGTCCTTTAAAAGTGTGATAATATTGATTTATCCATGGTAATATGCTACCAATCGCCAGCAGATGGCAGCCTAACTACATCCATTGTATTTGTTTCTATATAATGGACGTGAAGAGTTAACGTATACCACAAACCGTATACATATACTTCATCGTACGCGATACCACCAAAATGTCTGCCGGCGCCGTTGTGACGGCCTTTTTGTTCTCTCATGAATATATGTCATTCTCATACCTCTTCTGATAGTTTCGATGGTCTGCCTGAAAGCTTCTGGACTATAACCAAGTAAAATTTTCAAGAATCTGTACTTTTACTTTACTTTTTTCTGTGAGTACTTTTTACTTCTACTCATATCAGTACTTCTGCTACTTACTGTTCGCAAAACAGGGTCGTTACCTTTTTTCTTTTCTTTTTTTCTGCCACGGCAAGGGAGGACTTCATGTTATAGCGTGAATGAGTCAGTAGGGGGGCGATACTAAGTAATGCAGTCAGTAGGAGTTAATAAGTTGTTTTCATTTGGTCTCTGGGTGTGCGCCTCAAAAAATAAAATGCCTATGGTACTTTGTACTTTATAAATTCAAAAATACTTTTGAGTAAATTTTAGGGGACATACTTTTTACTTTCAAAAATACTTTTTGAGTACATTTCTCAGCCTGTACTTCCTACATTGTAGTCTTACTCAAGTGTTTTTTTACTCTTACCCAAGTAACTCTTACCCGGTACTTTTGCCATCTCTGACTATGCCACTCACCTGAGTACAGAGTTGGGAACGTTACCTCTTAAGACAAATCTTTTACAGTTTCAAATTACTCGATAAAAATTCTTGATCAGCAGCATAATCTCATTCTTATTTCATCGATCCCGTAGTCCGGCTGATTGTCGGGGCAAGACCAGATTTTATAACTAAACCAAGTTGGACTTACTAATTACATGCCATTGGTTTTAGATTGCTTTCAAATAGAACTCAAATACTCGATGCAAATCATCGAGATATGTTAAATTGATGATTGTAATGTCTTTAATTCAGGATGGTCGTTGCAAAATGGTGCTCGGTAAATGCATGAAACATTTCTGTGGTCTGACTTTGTCTTCTAAGACTTTTTTCCAGAGCTTAGTTTTGGACAACCTACATTGTCTACACCCAATTATTCCAACTCCTTTGTTTTTGAATTGCTTCAGTTACAGCCCATTAAACTGAGCTATGATCGTTTGGCGAGTTTGAGAGGTGACCATAGAGTTTATTTACCATAACACTAGGGTTCCATCAACACGATTCATTCTCAACTCACGGACAACGGACAATTAATTCACTGCTCTAGTCCATAAAAAAAAAACATGTAGGGATTCATATGAGCCTAGGGAGAGTGAAATATTCCTTTTAAAGAGTGACACAGTTGTGTGTATTTGTCATTGCTTTTTTTCTACCAGTTAGTTTGCTTGTTTGTGTTTGTTTATGCATTTGTATATTTAAATGTATTTATTTATTTTCAATAGATAGCTCTTTGAGGAGTGTCCCTCAATAAAAAAATATGTTCCCTAAAAGAGTAAGACAGGAAGCTGAAGCATTTCTAATGTTCTTGTCACTGAATAGACGAGTTTACCGGCGAAATACAGGGGGCTGGCATTTTGTCCAGTCACTCTGCAACGCACTTCCGGTGTCTGTATGAGTTCCATTTAATCTTGTCGTAGTGGACCCCGTGGCTCACAAAAAAAAACCACAGAACGTTCACCACTTCACCTCCTTTGCATTGTTCACCATTTTACATATTGATGAGATACAGTCAAAATCCGACTTAAAGTTACTGACCGGTCACATGTTCTTCTGGACCAATAGGCTGGCTGCTTCTACTAGTAATTCCAAAAGGAAGGAGACA
>OMKY01212338.1:0-10227 GCA_900302395.1 Bregmaceros cantori | reverse complement strand
TACAATTTTATTTGTAGTACTTTGTACTTTATACTTTCAAAACAACTTTTGAGTACATTTTAGAGGATGTACTTTTTACTTTCAAAAATACGTTTTGAGTACATTTCTGAGCCTGTACTTTTTACTTTACTTGAGTAGCTATTTGGCTCAGTACTTTGTAGTTCTTACTCGAGTTGTTTTTTACAAATGTATTTTACTCTTACTCGAGTTGTTTTTTACAAATGTATTTTACTCTTACTCAAGTAAGAAATCCCGGTACTTTTGCCATCTCTGAACACCGGCCAACTTAAAAACAAACATAGCTGCAACCCCGTTCCCCGTTTGCTTGTTCAGGCAGCAGCCATCAAACAAGACTTGCGAGAAAGCAGAGGGCCTCAGCGATTCTAACAGCATCCTGTTTATCCCATCATGAGCTCCCGTCACGCAGCAGGCATCGATTGTCATTGTTTATTGGAATGCGAGCAGGAAAGACTCGGTGGGGTCATCTATGTTCATGCTCATGGTGGAGCTGATGGTGACAGCAGAGAAACGGGACGCCACAGGAATGTCTTCTTGATGATCCAGCGTTGCCATAAACGTAGCCATCCATACCCTAGACATTGATTCAGCCGTGTACGCTGCATGTGTATGAACTAGGGCTGTCACACAGGATTCAAGGGGCTGGCCCCGTGGGGCAGCGGGTTAAATACCCCCATACATAGTCTTGTTGGTGTTGCATAGATCTCCGCACACGCAGCCGCATGACATGGATTCCCCCCCACAGTCATATACTGCATGTCCGCTCGTCCCCACAGTCTCATCTCCCTTGCTCACTAACACGGTCAATGAAATGAGAAAATGGGGCTTATGCAGGAATACAAATTTAAAAATGATTCACGAGTCTAATGATTTTTAATAGTCAAACTTTACAGCATTCAGCTAAAAAAAAAAGAAAAAAATCAGCAATTTCTACTGATGAAATCGGATACAATTGCTTGATGCCCAACACAAATCACACCTCTAGGGTTTGTACAACTCTACTCTACTTCTGGAAATACTTGTCTAAAAACGACTGGTGCAACAGCGCTTTTGCATTTTCACTCTATCCCCTGCATAAACACCACATGAATCCCAGCAACATGACACGGTTCCATAAATAGCCCAACTACTTGATTCCTTGCAGCACACACACACATACGCCCAACTTCTTAAAATTTGTCTTTAATTGCATCCCGAGCACACGGCCCCCTACTGACGACGAGGGGGAACTCCTATTATTGCATCAGCAGAAGACAGCGGGGTGTTCTTCAGCTAGCACGGGTGACACCGCAGCTCCGCGGGACACAGGCGTTCAAAAGCAAACTGCGTCACAGACTGTGCGCGTGTGTCTATGTGGGTCTCCGTGCATACTGCATATATTCTACTCCAATTAGAACCACACGTGCCGTACTCAGTGTACCAAACCCTTCAAACAGCCAGCTTTGAAGCAGGGTGTGATGAGCAGATTTTAACATTTAATTCATAGCCGATCGTGAGTGATAATAGTGTGTCTAATGAGTGCATGGAGGGGAATGCTATACTGGAGACTAAAGATGGGTGATATATATATTTTTGTAAAAAATACAGAAGAAATTTAGCCATATCAGGTATTTTTGGCATTTTCCAAAGAATGGCAGGTGTGCCTGCAGCCACAGCCCATTTATTATGAAACAACATAAAAGAAAGGCAACCGAGTTCATGTAAATACAGGACTTAAGCCTGACCGAAATAATGCATGATGCCTGTTCAACAGTTTTTCAAATACTTCAGCAGTTCAACAATCGCGTGCTCTGCAATCTTCGTTATTTAATGTTGTATTTATTTATTTGAGAGATTAATATACATTATTGAAGTCAAATTTTAATTAGAAATTTCATGAACCACATTTAAATCTCCATACCATTATCATTTTTTTAGCTAAATACTGTGAAGTTTGCCTATTAAAACCAAGGGTCCTGCAGATGGCAATCATGGCATAAACATTCCCTCAAAATTCAAATCAAAATTTGGCCCTCAAATGCTCAAAGGGTTTTCAACAAATCAGTAGATTGCTTGCAAATCCAGCGTTTTTTACTCATGTCCTTTTATGAAACAATGCCAAGTTTATGCGCTTAATCATTTACACTAGGTTAGCCCACCATCATTACCACTAGGTTAGCACACGCCCTACAATCATTTACACTATAGGTTAGCCCAGTATTCAATTCTGGGAAGGCGTTGGAATGCATTTCAACAGACAGCAAAAAACAACCGCATTCAACTTCTACGATGGAGGCAGTCTTGTCAAAGCAAGTTTTAAAGTACTAGTATTTCAAGTATTTCTGTACTTTACTTGAGTTTATCTGAAGTATTCCACGGCCGATAGTCTATATATATATATTCATATGCAGAGCTATGGACTCGGCATATGGATATATTAGGAATATCTAGAATGAATACAAAAGTATAATTTCTTTGACTCAAGAGAGTAAGTCTGAACTTCAGGAGCTTAACTTCAAAGCTTAGACAGACAGACAGACAGAGAGAGGTCGACAGAGACACGTAGAGATGATTAGTGCACTGCTGATTCAGTTTTTATTGACCCCGTGCCTGAACATTTCCTGGTCCGTGGCATCCTGTATGCATGTAAAACTAATAAATTATGAACTAGAATGAACAACAACAGCAGCAGGTTGATGACTAGGAGATGAAGGAACTCTGTTTAACTCCACAGGGGAAAGAGAAGCAGGAGTTCAGTTTAAAGATGAGCTAATCTCCTCAACACGGGCATCCAGCAGATAGGAGGTCGGAAGCTAAGCAGCATGGTGCTGATTCTTCAAATTGACGCCACTCTTTTATTCTCTTTTTTTTATTATTCTGCATGCCTTACAACAACTTTGTTGTCCTTGTACTTCATTTCATTTGTTTCACAAGCCTTATCAATTCACTTTGGTCATCACGGTCAATGTTTTGGTTTGTAAAAAGTAAAAAAAAAATAAACATATCATTCATAACCAGAGATGGACAGTAACGCATTACATTTACTCCATTACAATTATTTTGTGTACTTTTTTACTTTTGGAGTACATTTTTCGCAATTTACTTTCTACTTTTACTTGAGTAAATTTGAGGAGAAGAAAACTACTTTTTACTGAGATGTCAGCGATTTGCTACTCGCTACATTAACTTGGCCTTTAGCGAAACCCGTTGGGAACTGTTGGAACTTGGCACATATGTTGGCGTCATATCTCTCTCACTCTCTCTCCCTTTCGGGCGCTCCCACTCTCCCGTCCTCTCTCCCTGTCGGGCACTTTCGGTCTGTTCTAGGAGGATATGAAAAGTGGGGGGATTTCCAGGGATTGTAAATCAACAAGGGCATTCAATTACATTTTTTTGAGAAAGATAATTTGTCCTAATTTTTTTTTTTTTTTTACTGAAAGCTACTCAGTACTTTTGCTACTTAAGCAACTTTTTTGTGGCGTTCTTTTTTACAATTACTTGAGTAACTTTTCGGATGACTACTTTTTACTTTTACTTGAGTAATATCTTGCTGAGGTAACAATACTTTTACTTAAGTAATTTTTATGGCTACTCTGCCCATGCCTGTTCATAACATATTAAGAGAGGAGGCAGAGAACCACAAAGACAATCCAAACGACCACCGGCTGTCCACTCTTCTCCCTCACAGATATATTCTTATTTCTCATCTCACTGCCTCACTAGGGCCCCAAACATTATAAAAAGATGAATAACACCCTGCTACCCTCAGGGAGGGGTTACAGGTCCATCAGAGCAAAAACAAAGACTCAAAAACAGCTTCTTCCCAGCAGCTATAAACACCTTAAAAAGATGGACTACCTCTGCTTATTTGCACGGCTCCTTTGCACATACTGTCCTAGATGTCCGTTTAAAATGTTTTTGTTTTTACTTATTGATTATTTTATCATTTTATTATTACTGTTCTTTCATTGAAGTATTATGCTTACACTGGTAGGAGGCGGAGGCTATAAATCTTGTATATGCATGTGCAATGACAAATAAAGGCATCCATTCATTCATTCATCATCAACATCATTTCATGGTCAATAAATTATATAGCCATCAATCAATTGGGCGGACTGACCGACTCCCAATGGGTCGTGGCTGAGTGCCCCCATGTGTACACTGGGGACTACTATGGCCGGGTTCAAAAGATTGTGAATAGGTCAAAAAATGTGAATGTGAAAATGTGAATGTGATTCAGAAAGTAGTGTTGACTTGAATTTCAAACTTTCAAAATTTCAATTTAGATTTTTGTTAAATAAATATTTGATTCAGATTCTTGACTTCTCTGTGTGGCCCTCATACACAGAAATTATTACAAAAACACATAGTACTGTTTTTTTTTTCCAGCCCATTCAGGCTGTTTTTTCCCCAAGCTTTATTTATTAGGGTTAGAACTTAGTAGAATCAGGTGAAGATGGGGGGGTAGACATGTGGGAAATAGGTAGGTGGTGGGATTCGAACCATCGACTCACCGCACCATTAAGGCATATGCATGCTGCATATGCCTTATGTGTGCTGCCCAGAGCTACTGGGCAGCACACATAGTACTGTTTTGTCTATATTTATTTTAAAGTGGCAATCCAGCAATATGTTGAATCAAACCGGATTTATTTGGAATCATGACCTTATCGACCGAAATCAATTTCGGAAATTGATATCGATTCTCTGGTCTAGGCATTATAGTATTCAAAAGTATTCAAAAACAACCACAAAACAAGAAAACTAAGTTTGAATCAACTTGATCAAGCCAAGTGCTGTAGATTTGTAGATGCCGTCCTGGCAACGTTTGTGTGGCCTGTTTCAACCGTTTTTACATGTATTATAAGAGAGAGGTAAAGGGGAGGGGAGTGAATATAGACCCGGAGAGACTGGTGGAAAAACACATTTGATTCCAGGGAGGAAAGAAAAACGTCATATTCCTGACTCTTGTTAAAATTAGTTTTCATACTTTCCAATCCCCAAGTCTGTTGTCACAGCATTAATGTGCGAGCGTGTTGCATCTGCCGATGTTCACACACCCACCAGCAGCCACAGTTTTATGCTAGCGCATGCATTCAACTTAGAGAAGCATATATTAGTATACACACACACACACAGACATGCACAGGGGGGGCGCCGACTTCAGAGTAATCACATAAGCCTTTAAGAAATGAGGAGCTGTGAGCAGAAAGTGCAGAAAGAGCAGAGAACTTTTGATTTGGGAGTCTGAAAACCAGAACATCAAGGGCCACGAGATAGCGAACCAAATGCATTTTTCATTGTGGAGAACTGAGATAATAGGCCCACGACGTCAGATATGAGAGCAGGAGAGACGGGAAAATCGGCAGGTTTATAAGCCATGTGTCAGTACAGATTTATTTGCACAAATATAGCACATCTGCTCATTTTTCCCAGGTGATAGACTATTGCATTTTTATTTTGTAGGCTTGTTCACTTTTAAAAGAAAATTGGACATCCGGTAATTTTATAATAAACATTTTCCCCAATTAAAATTATAAACCTTATTAATTCCATTTAATCTGAGAATCATTGGAAACCTCATGATCTTACCTGTTGTGGTCTAGTTTTAATTAGCCTAAATCCCCATGTTATTAGCTTGTTGTAGAGCTGAAACGTCAAACTTCAGGGGCATTGAAGCCTTGCACTATGCAAACCATAGGCGGTTAGTCTATGGTTTGACGAAGAGAAGGTTTGCCCGATCAATTCTGCCAGCCATTTGGAGGTGATTTGGTAATTTCCCCACTGAATAATTCCTACAAAATAGAGATGAATGAAAATGAGTGATGGATGATGAAAGACTCACAAGATTTACCATTATATAGATACAAGATTTGTGCTGTAATATCATTAAACATTTTATTTGAGAAACAAATAAACATATTGTACCAAAAAGTACTGTACAAAGTACACAAAATACTCAAGCCAAATAAGTACAGGCTTAGTACTTATTCACTATAAAATATCAATATTCAAAGTGCACTGGCAGCAAAATGGTAAAAAAGACCAAGGGGTATTTGTTACCATAGGTTTAGCGCCACCCGCAGCAGGGGAGTGGAATTAAGTCCAGGAGAAAAATAAAATAAAATTTAAAAAAAAATAAAAAATAAAAAAAAATAAAAAAAAATAAAAATCGATACTCTTGCGGACGTATCGATACATTGTAACGTCAGCTGTTGTATCGATATATCGATGCAAAATCAATATTATTTACACCCCTAGATAGTGTTAGTGTGAAGGAGTGGATGGGAGAAGGGGGACGAGCGGGCGTGCAGTATATGACCGCGATGGCAAGCGGTCTCACGGTGCTGCTACCGATCCAATCCACAGCAACAAGACCATGTATGGGGCTGGCTCAGGGCCCAGCAGTCCAGCACCAACAAAACTATTTCTTAAAAAACAAAGAAGTCATGTATATCAAGTAGCCCCCTCCCCCCGAGGTTTCATCATCAGCATAGCTTAGCAGGCCTAGCAACCATGGCAACAGCCCGGATGTCACAGTAGGGGAGACGGATATGAGCTGTCAAGTAGAAGAAGCCAAAACCAAAACTCTGTTCCACATCTCAAATCACAACTAAAGAAACCCTGGGTTTACAGTTTCCACCGAGCTCGGTCACGACACGCTCCGGGGTGGAATTGTAGATTTGTGCTTTGCTATTGCTTACAGTTTGCATTTTAAAATCTGTCGCAGTGACGGTGAAGAAGAAAAAAAACACTACCGGAGCTTGCATCACACTCAAAAGACTAGTCAGACTGTTCGTTTCAAATTGTGACAGCCCCGGCGCATGATCTTGCATCACCAGTTGAGAAAAATGGCAGTTATATCTCCACAGAGTCTAGAATTTCAGAGCTGTCAAACGCATCATCTCACAGGGACATGGCAGAATTACAGATGTCCTTGAATGACGAGAATTGATTTGGCTGCCAATCTTTTTCACACATTTTTTACACTGATTTTTGAAGGTGCAACCATGTTCAAATTTAATCTACATATCGGAATGTGTACATAATCAAGTTTTGTGTACAGACAAGTTTTTGACCAGTTTTCCGGTTTGCTTGCTACCTTTTACTAACTACCCCCATATATGCTCGCCACTTCCGGTGCCATTCATTTTGCCATGTATTCGGCTATTTTTCAACAAGTCTAATCTGTGGGAGCACACATCTACCGCATTATTTTAAAAGGGTGGTGGTAACTTGCGTTGTGTCATTCGACACCCAAATGCTCTTGTGCGGATCTAGGCCTTACAAACGCATGATTGAATAATCTGCGCAACCCGTTCCATTTACTCATTCAAGTTGGAATTATCAGTGAATCAGCCATCCCATTGGTCCAGAAGAGCATGCAACCAGATCGATGAGTAAGTCGGATCTTGTATTTTTATCAATACTTCTGTAAAATGTTGAGCGAAGCAGGTGGATGATGTGTAATTTGTCACAGACTACACACAAAGTATCTGTTGGATGTCACCACTAGTATGTCAAAATGGACACTATTGCAGAAGTGCTGGTCAAACTGCATCCTATATGAAGTGGGCCTCTATTATGGATATTGTGCCTACGTTGTGGACACATTGTTGCCTATTTTTATTCATAACACAAGTGTTTTTATTGTTTTTTTGGGTGCAAGCACCAGTTTTCCATTTGATTGACAGGGTTGATGTGAAGGCGGAAGAGAGAGTGGGGAAGCACAACTGTTGGATTAACAAAAGAATACCAACTTCAAATCATTTGACATGGGCCAGTTGAACCCAGCAAAACAAAAACAGTGATGCTACTGAACGCAGTGATGCTTGAGATTCTATGCCAGTGCCACTTTACAACTTATGTTCTTTCTTTTGTGTTGACCTTGACCATTACCTGTTGATCTTGAGAGAGTAGTTTCATACCCAACTTAAATACCGTGTGTGTGTGTGTACTGCTGTCATGGATATGCAAGATGACAAATTAACATGAATATTGAATCTAACTAGCAAGCTACTCAATAAGACAACATAATGGGGTCCGCGTTGGCCGAGTGGTTATGGACACCGCACCCAACGCGACCCCATGCATGTTAGTGGCGCTGTGTCTACTGCAGCGTCCGCAGTGTCGCGAGTTCGACTACGCTCGTCGACTTGTCTGCAATGTCTACCCCCGATCTCTTCAACCCAGTTTCCGACTAATCCTATCCATTAAAGATGAAAAACAGCGCTGACGCCGGAAAAAATAACTTAAAAAAATAAATAAATAAGACAGCATAATTTGCAATCTCAAGTAGCTTCTTGCACAGACATGCTGGATTCATCTGGTTTGTTGACAAAGGGGTCGCCGATTTCAAAGCAAAAGATTGCTAGCATTCTGTATTCATTTCAAAGTAAAAGTTTGAAAGAAAGAAAAAAACTGACAATGCAAGTTATGTACCCTTTCCTGCACGGCCTGGGGCCAAATGGTCCCGGTAGTTGGGAACCACTTCTTTAGACTTCACCAATATAGTTGACGAATATAGTAGTACGATTTGTGATCGTTCAGCCATAACTTGAAAGATACCAAAACGGATGCAAGTAGCGAGCCGGTCAAGCGTCAACGAGACCGGCCAGTTGAACCTAAAAAAGACAAAAAAAAAGCAGCGTCTAACTAGAAAGCCGCTCGATAAGACGCAGCAGGTCGAAACTGACGGAGGGGAACAACGCCGGCCATGACTGGCACTGCTGCCACTAACAGCTGCTGGTGCCATCTGGGAGTAACAAAGCGCATCTCGACGCCGGCCTGGTTTCCTTCCTTTTATTCCCTGCGCCTTGACACCGGGAATAAAGAGAGATGTTCTTCTGTTTGAAGTCGCGTCGAAGAAAACACCGTAGGAGGCGGGAGGGGAGAACCACTCTCTCTCCCGTGTTCAGGGGCAGACAGCCTTGTGGGCGGTCGTATGATCAAACCGAATCCATTACGGCACAGGCGAGACGTTTTTCTTTATCTATGCATTAGTAATAGATCTGCTATAGGTGTTGTTTCTAGCAGTCTTTCCAATTTTACAGTTCTCTGCTAGATTGTGTGCCTGCTTGCCTTGATGGGTTTAAATGGCATTTTACAATATTCACAGTGTTTGTATGTTACATGTTCACACATGTCGCAAACTATAAAAAGAAATGTAATTGAATGCCATTATAGAAATGCCATGCACACGTTTCCCAAAGAAATATTAAAAATATTGAAAAAAATGTAATATTAAAAATGAAAGTTCATGGACACCACACCTAACGCGACCCCATCGATGTTAGTGCCACTGTGTCTACCGCAGCGTCCGCAGTGTCGCTCGTCGACTTGTCTGCAATGTCTACCCCCGATCTCTTCAACCCAGTTTCCTACTAATCCTATCCAAATAAAGATGGAAAAAAAACGGCACTGACACCGGAAAAAATAACGTAAAAAATGAAAATCATTTAAAACATGGTAGATTTCTTTGAAACTGTGTGCTGCTAATACAGACAAATGAACGTCAAACATATTTTTACACTTCAAGATCTTGTTTTCAGATATCACATGCAGTGGCATAGTGGTTATAGAGCGCGCTCCCTAGACCATAGGACGAGCAGTGCCATGCGTTTTAATCCCCTCTCAGGCTTTTCTGCAATGTCTCCCCCGACCAGAGATGGCAAGTAACAAAGTACAAATACTCAAGTACTATACTTAAGTAGTTTTTTCCTCTAACTGTATTTTTAGAAGTACTTTTTTCTCTGATTACTTTTTACTTGTACCGAGTAGATTTTTAACAGAAATATCTGTACTTCTACTCCTTACTTTTTCCAAAACTGGCTCATTACTTTTTTTGCGCACTGATGGTAGGTGGTAGGGATATGTATAGTGTGAATGAGCCAGTAGGAGGCGATAATGCCAACAGATGTTAATTTCAATGTTTGACAGTGGGATTTATGATTTATTAGTGAATTAACTTGGGCTAGATTTTTAACAATTTATTCAAACATTGTAAAACTAGCATTGAAGAAGTGCATTTTATATACAATTTTATTTTTTTACTTTGTACTTTATACTTTGAACAATACTTTTGAGTACATTTTAGAGCCTGTACTTTTTACTTTCAAAAATGCTTTTTGAGTACGTTTCTGAGGCTGTACTTTTAACTCTACTCGAGTTGAAATTTTGATCAGTACTTTGTAATCTTACTCGAGTCGTTTATTCACAAATGTGTTT